>CADDXX010000247.1:1221789-1250340 GCA_902810485.1 Alauda arvensis | reverse complement strand
AGTAACAGCCCTGTTAGTTTTCTTTGAGTAGTCTATGTAAATAAAACACTAAAAAGGTTAAATAACTTTCACCAAAGCTCCTTCTTCTGCTGATAAGAGTCAAAAACTTAGAGGAGAATGCTCCAAGGAGGATCAAGAATGCTTCATTCCATTAAATCAAATACATATCCATGAGCAAATCTTTTGATAGTCTTTTTAATTGAGACTGTTTTTTTTTGTTAAAAAGATATGCTGAAATATCTATGTTAAAAAGATATTCTGAAATGTCCAGAAAGGTTTTCTGAAAAACTCGGAATGAAATGACCTATATACTCAAAATACTATGATTACAAAAATGCCTGATTGTCCTTTTCTGTCAGCTCTGCCACTTTGCAGATTCAAAATAGTTGTGGGGACTTGAATTCAAATATTTTTCCATCTTTTCTAAGCCATGAGAGATTTTTTTGTCCCCTAAAGAAGAACAAATGTCAAGTGTATGTTCTTTCGGTCAATTATATCCATTTCTCCTGGGTCTGTGTTGATGTGACTGGGGAGGCAGCAAACCCTGATGTAGTTGCTGTGTGTCAGCAGGAGTGTACTTGATCTTTTCAAAACAGACCTTGGTCAGTGCCAGAACCCACTGCCTTCAAGAGTGCCCTTGCTTATGAAGCTTTCCCCCTTGTGTATTCTCTGAAAACTAATTTTTTAGAAGCCAGAATTTTGACACTTAAAAATTCAGCAGCTTGTCTTATATTTAGATTTCATAGGTCAATTGAGGTGGATCCAAATTGGGCAATATTTATTCCAGACTTTCAGTAGGAAGAACATGTGAATCAGTAATTTCAAAGACAAAGCTGGAGGTTAAGAATTGTTGGTGATCACTGTCATGCTCGCAGAGCTGGAAGGCAGAGAGGGCCACCATGTCTGAGATCAGGGGTGGATACACGGTCTTTTCAAGCAATCACTTGACAAATCCTTCTGTGAACCAAGCCAGCTTTATATTAAAGGCATAAGGTTCATTGCCTTGGCTACATGTACTGTAGACTTACCTGAAGGCTCACATTCCTGATGGTTGCTATTTACCTTCTCACCTCTAGCCTGATTTATTCTCACTTAGTGTTTTTGCAGGTCACCTGTAACTATGCAGGTAAAATAGGTCTTTTCCTTCTCTGTTTATGTTTTTTGGTGTTTAATGGACACCTCTCATGCTTCCCTTATTTATGCTGGAAATGCATTTGGAATTGTTTGTGTCTGTGGTACATTCATATATATTCTCACTATGTGTGTTGTGTAAAAAACCATTATCTCCTATTTAATATTATTTGTTTGTTATCAGTTACCCTTCTGCACAGCCTTAAAGCAACCTAATTGTTTTATCAATTGCATGGAGTTAATTCAAGGATCTCAAATCTGTAAGGGTAAACTATAATATGAAATAGTGAGTATGAAGAGATAAATAGAAAGAACCATTCTCGAGCAAACACAAACTTTCCAGTAGGTTTGGTTTAGACAAAAGCAAATACATAAGCATAATACATAAGATTTTCTATGCCAAAGTTTCACAAATGGTTTTCTGGTAATGCCACAATTAAACATCAGTCAATTGAAAAAATAATAACTCAGTAAAACCAATTAAAAGAAATTATTTTGACAAATGGGCTTTTAGACCTTGCTGCAGAAACCAACATTCCAGTTGTCCAATATGCTGCTAAAATGACTGGTCTCTGTTTCAGCCTTATTTAACAGTTTCATTAATAGTGTTAAAGAAAACAAGTGAACAGCGTGTTAATGAAGTCAGCAGATGATGTAAACAGCAGGAAACAGAAAATAAATGATATTTAGAGGTTAGAAACATGAGCAGGAGGACTTATCAATGTATCATATTCTGATTGAGAGAAATGAGAAGCTAATGCATCTGTGATAAACTAGTTCAGAACTGATTTTTATATGCCTAATATATATTAATAAAATACACATAAATATACACATTCAATTACACTAAAACATGTCATTTTCTGGTTGTAAAAGGTCCAGTTTGTAGTCAGTATAATGTCTAAAAGGGAAACACTGTCTTTGAAAAAATGTGCAGATAGATTGTGTAAAAGACTAGACACGTAATTGCTGAGTCTCACATGGATAAGTGGATTGTAGGAGCAATTTGCTGTTGTTCAAGCAGGGGTAATGCACGAGGAAAGACTGAAATGTAATGAACAAAAAAAGGATGAAGAGGAAGACTACTGTTTTCCACATATCTGAAATGTGTAAGCATTTACAAAAGATATGACATATTTAATATTACCACAAATCCTAAATCTTGTCAGGAAAGTGTTCTTTATTAGATGAAGACAACCTCTAGCCATTCTAAATCAAGATTAAAAGAAAATGTACATACAGGCTGTAAAGCACAATTTGGTACCAATTAATGGAAACCTAAAACAGGATGTAGACTTCCACTCGCATACAGAAATGCCAAGCCTCTCCAACACCCCTTGCTGGGAACACATGTTGCAGAGTTCCTAAAGATTATATCTAACCTATACTTTTTCCCCCCCCCCTTCACCAACAATATCAAAATTATAGGATAATTTCCCAAATGCTCCATTCAGCAAGGCCAATCCCACACAAGCTCTAAAATATTTCCCCTTCCCTGGTGTGGTGACATGCACGCTGCAGGCAGACTGACAACTACCTCCTCCAGTTGGAACATATAATCATCAATACCCTTCTGAGCTCATTTCAAATGTGACTAACTTAAGCCAAAGCTCATACATTGTCAAATCCCACTTGGTGAGTCTTGTTCCTGTTCCAGCTGGAGATGGGCCCACGCTGGAATTTGGGAATCTAGTTCTCACATTCCAAAATTGAACAAAGAAACTCGGACTCATTTCTCGGACTCATTTAGTTTCCTAAACTGCAGTCATGTCTGTAAGTAAAATGCTGAAACATTATTTGTCTGGGAAAAATAAATGAGTGACGATTTTAAGAGATATGCTGTGGCTACTCAGTGCAGTAGCTTCCAGCTTTTTGGTGCTGTTCCCAGAAATGCTTCAACCATGGTGAGGAGCTCAATTCTCTAATTAAAAAAAAAAATTGTATCAAATATTTTTCAGCTTTACACTCTCAAATTAAAGCTTAAAAACCTCCAAGGAAGGAAAGGAGGCCAGATTGGAGGGGGAGGAGGTGAGAGGAAGGAAACGGGTGGAGAAAACCACTATATTCCCAAGATGCAAGGAAAGTTGAAAAGTAGAAGAAAAAATATATTAAATCAGTGTAAACTAAGAGGTAAGTTTAAGGCATTTTTTTACATTGAATGTATGTTTTGTTGGGGTATTTCTAGCAGTAAAATTCCGTATACTTTACAAACATTTGAAATACATTTATGTGAGGTAATTGCTTTTATTTTTTTTTCAATTTCTTCTGCTATAAACTTGATCTATGTTTTTATTAAGCCTATCAAAGGATGTGTTGTGCTGGGATTTTGCTACTTTTCTGCTGTTGCTGGGTAAAATTGTCTATTACCTCACCAATGACCTACATGAAGTGAAACAATATCCCATGGCAGCAGACAGGTTGTTTGTTGTAGAGCTGAGCTGCAAAAGTTAATTGTTTATGGAGACTTAATGGGCACTGTGCTCCTCCTTACCTACCTCTCTGCAATTCAGTAGTGTGTTAGTGTAGCTCAGGAAAAGAGCCCCTGAAGTAATAAATTTTGGTATAGTTAGGAAGACAGTTGACCTGTGTTCTTAACTTGAGGTCAGAGCAGTGTCTTACATTGTTTATTAGTGTTGTTGCTGTTATTGCTATTTTGTGTGCTGCTATATGTCCTATATGTTAAGTTTTGATCAGAGACCACATCCCAGCTGCTGAATAGTAACACTTAGTGCACTTAAAAGTTCATTTATTACTGACTGGGATGCTTGTTGCTGTACTGCCAAGAGCCTGACAGAGATGCAACAGAATAAAAATATTGGTGATTAATATGACAGTGCTTGTGTTGCTGCACCAAAGACTTTGCACAGTCAAGTTTAGAGAGGAAGGAAGCAGAAATCTGGAAAAAGCAGAGGCAGGTGATTTTGCACAGCTGCACCAGCTGGGCACAGTGGGGAGGCAGAGATGTTCCTGTAGCCCTTGGCACCTACTGCATGAATAGACCAGGTTACTTGCAGCATTTTTATTTGTGAAGGTTGGGAAGAAACTAGGGCAAGTGCAAGACAGCTGCCAAAATGGGAGAGGCAAAAAGCTCTCAGTAGCTGACAGTGGAAAACAATAGAGGAGATGGGGTTTGTAGGGAATGCTGCCACCTTCCTGTCTGATCCATATCCAGCTTCTGTTGTGTCTGGTCCTCTCAGGATGGAGGTCACACTGTGTTTAAAAGCTTCTGATGTCTCAATTGTTCATGGTTTTATCCAGTCTTGTTTTTTAATATGTTTACACTATTGATTTTAAATTGTTATGGAAATAGGTTCTATAAATTAAGTGCATTGTTGTTGGTTTAAGCCCTGTGTTTATTTTATGATTGCCTTGAGTGTTTTGACTGTGAAAAGTGAATGCTTATTGCCACTTTAAGCTGTCTGCTTATTGACTGAAAAGTTGTGGTCTGCACAGATTCCTCACTTCTCCAAATGTCTGGCCATCCTTGTTGCTCTCTGTACATTTTCTAGCTATGTTATGTACCTTCAGTGATTCGGGTGAAAATGTTAATGATTTGCTGCTTTCTGAAGACATGTATGTGTAATGACTATCCCTCTTGCTTGTACTCACCACTTAGCCTTCCCTAACTTTCCTGGATATTTTTTTCAGAGTTGAACTGAATACTTAAATATTTCTACAGATAGCAGTTACATAAATATATGCATGGCAGCTGTGCACTTCAAGATGAATATATTATGGATGAAGAGCTTGAATGCCACAGTATTTGTACTATTTTTATTCAGACACATCCTGAGAATTTAGCATCAAATGGCCTAATTCTGCTCTGAATCTAAAGCCAGTGAATTAAACCAGAAACTCCTACCAGACCTACCAGGATCAGACTCTGCTCTGCCTATTAGAGAAAAGAGTTGACATCATTTTCAGAATTGTGCACGAAACTAGATATTAAGAAGGGCAGTCTTTTGTAGGAAAGGAAACATGGGAAAGAAGAAACCCCAGTTGTTTAGTGGATGTGATGGTGGCACTGAGGCAAATGAAGAGGGAGATGGCTGAGCAACAAGAGCTGTGAGGGGTAGGCAGGGAGAGCTGGCTGGCAGCTGAGGAGTGAGGGCAATGAGAACACAGCCCAGCAGGCAGGCAGCCAGCAGCTGCAGTTGCAGACCCCTGAGAGTGGTGGGGGTGCTGCTACATTGGTCAGATACGCTGATATCAGAATTTCTTCAAACTTCCAAAAGGCCTTGGACACCTACAAGGGTAAATGGGAATAAGGYATCYCAAGGCACCTGTGCCATTTTCAGCYGTGACGTGTCTCAACAGAAATAAAAGGCAAGATAAAAATTATGCTTTGGAACAGACTGGACAGCTGATTACTCTTGCAGTCTTTATTTTGTTCTGTATAGATTAATGAAAAGCATTTTCCCCAGACATTTGGAAACCACAACCTATGTTTTAAGCAAATTCTTAAATAAATAATTAATATGGCTATTTATTCATCATTCCATCACCATACAAAATTATCCAACCAAGGAATTAATCATAATTATATTCTTCCCAGTACCTGGCATGTGTTCTTTTTCTTTCTCATCTACAGATGCTTTGAACAGTAAGGGAACCCTTTTAAGCTTGTTAAGCTGATACAGTTTAGTTTAGTATGAGACTAGAAGGAAAATTAATGTTTAAAAGAGATTCTGCACAGAAATAGAGAAAATAGAGTTTGGGCATTTTCTCAAAGTCAGGTGGCTTTGCTCATTGCTAATGCAACAGAAGTAAGGAAGCCATCCAGATTGCTAAAAACACCACAGGTAAAAATTAGCTGTTTACTTAGAAACTAGCAGCTGTCCATAGGAATTGATGTGTTGGCATTAGTACATCATTTACCAGGTGTGTTCCATAAGCTTCACTTCACAACAGATGTAAGACTTGGAGTGTCATGAAGAAATTCAGGCTGGCATAAATAAAGCTATGCATGGCAGCACTTCAGGAAGAAAAKCTGCCTTTGATACTGCTTATTTGAGGATTTATTCAAGTATGCAAATAGGTTGAGTCTAGCCAACTGATAGCAAGATGGGGTAATAAACAACAAAAGCAGTCTTCTATCRTGTGCTACCATGAGCTTTGCTATATTCTCAGATTGTCCTTTTGAGACAGGGAATACCTCTCTGACTTAAACAGGAAAAGCCTTGGTAGTACCTCAACAACTCATTCAATGCAGTATTCACCCAGCTGCAGCTGGGTCAAATGGAATGGGAACAAAATGGTGTGAGAAATTCAAAGACTCTTTGACTTGAGTTTTGCCAACTGTTCTGCTGGCAACTGGAAATACTGAAGGCTTTATCATTGTGCAATATCTGTTTTGGCCAAATGCTGTCCTTTTCCCTTCCCTCAAGTTGTGCCCCAGCAGTKTGTACCTTGCATTAAGCATCTCTAAATTACTAATTTTTGTTCTTTCTGCACATGGTGTATTCCTCCATTGTCCCTAGGTTTAGGAAACAACAAATATGCATGGGAGTGGGGAAAAGAACTGAAGGCAAACCCTTTTCCTCTTAGAAAGYGATCTAAGCTGGCAAAAAGCCCCATTAGTTGCTACCCATGTCTGCCATGCAGAAGGCACAGTAGATGAGACTTCACCTAAAGCAGAAATGTTGAAATGCTAAATAGATTAGAGAAAAAAAAAGGTATTGTTTTTTATTCTGTTCCTACATCTGAGGTGCTCCATGCAAAACACCACACAAAGGAAAAAACTAGAAAGGTCCTCTGTCTTCCACAATTATTTATATCCGTCTAGGGAAGGCCTCCCTCTCCTGAGGTGGCCCTTCTTTTTTCTCCAGTAGTACCTTTTTCATCAAGGACACTCTGTGTGTACCCACAGCAGCTGTTAAAAATGCACAAAGTTCCAATGTGAGCTCTTACTTTTCATCACTGCTATGCACACAGACAAAAAGAGAATCAGAATCATTTAGGWTGAAAATGACCTTTAAGTTCATTGAGGCCAACTATTGACCTAACACAGCCAGGTCTACCTCTAAACCATGTCCCTAAGTGTCACATGCACATGTAAATAAAATCAGATCCCTGTAATACATTCATTTTCATTTCCAGATATGTTATTTTAATATTGCTGTATAACAAAGTATATTAGAAGTGCCCAATCCTCACTAGATTTTTCTTYTCATTCTTGCTCATTCAGATGTGTTCTTGTGCATTGTTCAAAATGAATCTTATGGGTGGTTTCCTGTCTGGCAGTTCTTGGGCCTTTTGTGTTCCACTTTTGGGACTTCTATTCTTCCTGGTTATAGGACCTTATCTTTGAAATAATTTAAAGTGGAAGGGGAAGCAAGAGGCAYTTAAAACTGTTTATTACCTCTTAAATTTTTATTATTAATTTTTATTTTTACAGAATGATTGTTTCTGAAGTCAAGGAAGAAGCTGTTTTAGCACAAAATTTGAGACAAGTTTTGCCAAATTTCGCAGCAAATGAAATAAGTGCTTTAAATAAGAACGTGCATATATCCAAGAGTGTTTATGCATTTAGGTAGCCAATGACTTCCAGATTTTAGGAAAAGTACAGTTATTTTATGTGGTTTGGACAATCCAACTTACCTATCAATATTAAATGATTAATGACAAACATATATCCTCACTTTTATGGCCATTCAAGATTTAAGGAAAGGGAATTTTCCTCAAATCTGGTGCTCTCATGAGCTCTTGTGAGCTATACATGGTCAGGAAAATGATTGGTCCTGTAAACTACTGGACAAAGGAGGGATGGATCTGAAAGAAGTTCTACTTTTTATTTTTCTTACAACAAAGATGATCAAGTATGGTGAAGGGATCTTTCTTTGAATCAGGGAGGCAGTAGAAGTTGCCTGGAAATAGGAAGGAGTTATTTTTGGGATAGTTTCCTTCTCCTTCAGTGTGTCTTATCACTCTCAGGTAGGCTGGCCAAAACCAAAAAGTGCATCTGCAGAGGTAAAATGTGTGAATCATCAGAAAAATATTCTGATGGAAAAAACATCTTATTCACTATTAGTTTAACATTCTATAGATTGAATAATAAATATGTACTGAAATACCTTTCTGATGATGARGTGGCCTCTGAACTCCATGTACCAGACTGGGCTGTTTGAAAAACTGGGCATTTACCTCACTCCAGGTGACATTCAGTAAGCAATGGTTCAGCTGAGAGAAGCGAGAAACTGATTCTTCAATTAATAACCATCTTAAAAAGAAAATAGGCACTCAATATCAGATTGCTATATTATCACCATATTTATTTAAAGAAATTGCCTAAATGGGAATTTCTATTATGCCAGCGTTTGCCCTGGGAATGCGACAGCAACACCAGCTTTGGCCTAAAGTCTGAGATTATCAGGCAAGAAATACTGTACTGACCTCCAGTGTCAAAGGTGTCTTTGAGCTCCTAGCTGCTCACTTTTCTTCTGGGAATGCAGTCATGATTTGAACTTTTATGCTGAAATTGATTGTTCAGCAGATGCCTTAAAGTGGAATTRTTTCCTAGAATAACAGAAATAGCTGAGTTTGGAAGACATCCCTGGAGATTTTCCAGTCAGAGACCACCAGCTGAAAGCTGGTTGCCTATGACACTGTCCATGTCAGTGGGGGTTTTGTCACCAAGAATGGGGAGTGCACAAACTCTCTGGGGAATTAATCCAATGTTTTATGAGTTTCAAGGTGAAAAAAGGCTTTTTTCCAAATTTTGAGTGAAATTTCTGCTACTTCAATTTGTGCCCATTGCCTCCTATACTGTCAGTTGATATTCTAAGAGTATAATAGAGAGACAGTTATTAATCTGTAAACTGAGTAACACTGAATTGTTTAAAAAAAAAAGAGAGAAACATATCATTTTTGTTGTTATTTTATTCTCTAAACCTGGATCAATGTTCTTCAAAAAAAAAAAAAAATAAAGAAAAGCAAAGAAAACAAAACAAAACAAAACAAAACCAAAAAACCCACACCTGACTGGAATAAGTAGAAATTAGGTAGGAAGAAAAGTCTGAACTTAATGTTTTGCTTACCTCTCTGTGCCTTTGAAAAGAGAGGTCAAATTATTTCCTTTCAAAGTGCTCTCTGAACAGGTTCAATGAGTCCAGGGCATTCAGCTGAATTCAAATTCAGTGCCATTCTAAACCAACTAACCAACAAGACTGTTTAACAAGAAATTAAGTACTGTGTAATTTTGTACTTCAGCAGCGTTCTCCTCCTTTGTTTAAGAATARTTTAGAAGTGAGATAGTTGTAGCAGCTTTGTTAGAAATTGCCTATATCACCATTCTTTAATCAGTAATACATCCTGCTGCAAGGGGRTGGAGTGCTCATTGTCTCTTGGAAGTCCATATGGATGTATGTATATCTATGAATATCTAGGGCAAAAGCCTTCAGGTGTGGCTCATGACCTAGGAAGTTAACTCCATCATGATCCAGGATGATAACTAGAGAAAAGCATTAAGGCAGCCACAGAACACATTTTACACAATTTTAATATCTATRAATGAGTGCAGACTTTGACTGTCCTCTGGTGCCCATTTGTCATACGTTCTGCTGTGGAAATCTATTCAGAATCACAGCTATTATCATGACAATAACCTCTTTCTCCATCATCTAGTATGAAAAACAGCCAACAGGCTTTGTTACTGCAATTCACAGGCTCACATCATTCTACTGGGCTATATATAGTTCAAAGGTTAAATATCCAGCATGATTTCTTTTATTTCTGTGAGCATTTTAGAGGTTGCCAGTTTTCATCAGAGTAGCACTGAATATTACTTCACATATGTGGATGGCTTTCAGCCATTATATCAYAATCCAGGCATCTGTGAGTATGAAACTGTGTGAATGGGCTTGATTGCTGTCTGTAAACTTCTTTATTCAATAGGTTTCTGGGGTTTTTTTTAATTATTATTTGAATAAGGATTTAGGATAATCCTATTTACACAATGGGGTGAAGATAGAGATTAGCCAATATTTATTGCAGGTAACTTTCAGAGTTTTGCTTAAGGTGGCAGAGGCAATAGTTTTTTTACTGTCTTTGAGAGAGATTTACCTCTGTCTCTCTCCARTAGCTGTAGAGAAAAGGAATATTTTCAGCTTTCATTTTATGGAAATATTCAGAGTTGGGCATAAAGAACTGAAACCCTCTAAGAGATGAATATTCTTGATAACTGCAATAACCAAAATACTCATGACACTATACAAAACTTTCTGAATGGAGAGGTAAGGTGCAAGTTAATAAATAATAAAAAAAAAGAAAAAGAAAAAAATCCACTGAATGGATGCACTGAATCCTCTCTTGATCTCAGGTATAAGGAAAATGAGTGCTTGCTCTCTGACAGCAAGTTAGAGTGGCAAAGATATGTAAGATATTATTAGACAGAAATCTCTGTAAACTAAAGTGGTTTAAGATTCAAAGTTGAGGTACTCTCTTCCACTACAAGTATTGTTTTAGTTTAATTTTTAGGGCCATGAATATATTTTTATGTTGGATTTATCTCTTTCATTTCACTGCACAAGTTATGATAGTTGTGTTCATCCTGTTTTCTTGAATGCAATTTTTCTGTCACTGTGCTACTGCCAGTGATTGTAATAGAAGATCTTTTCATGTATGTCTTGTCTGCCTGATTAATTACTTGGATAATATAAATGAGATCACAAGGACGTTTTTGATGTTTTTGCATGTTTATCTTTTCAGGTGTACACGTATTAATGTCAAATGCATTCTGASTCATTCACAAACATTCTGAAAATCTTGTTTCCTGACTGAAATCAGGAAAGGCAGCAAAGTGCATTTTGAGCTGTTTTACAAAGCCAAGCATCTAAAATTAYTGAAGCAGATCAAATTATCAGAAATTAATTCTGTGAATGCATCTAATAAAATATAACTTTGAAGATMATGTTTTTGTATGAGAACACATTGTTTTGAGTCTGTCATATGGGATCACTGAGTAGCAGTTTATGATGGATATGCCCTATAAGCTATTGCATGCCAGTATAAAAGTTCTGACTCCAGCTGGGATTGCAACTAAATACTAAAGGCCTGGAGTTCAAATGCTGTTCTTGGGTCTAAGCAAATACTAAACTTCACATTGTAGATGCAAGGGCAGGGTGGAAAGGACTGMCATATCATAACAAGGTTCATTTACCTGGACTRTAATTTCTCCTGTTCAKATTGGAGTAACTTGCATCTTACTGRAACTTCTGAACTTTACCAAAGTAGGTAAGGTGAGTAGTTAAGACGATAAGCTAACAAACAAGACCATAGTGTCTTGCGGTTTTTTTGAGGAGTACCTTTATATGATATTTTAGGTATGATTGCTACCAGCAGACAGTTTTTTAAGCTGTTATACAGTATGTTTGAAGTCTTTAATAGAAAAATTTTGCTTYTCCACACCTTCAGAAGCTTTCATTTTTTTCCTAAACTGCAAAGCTTATTTTTTCATGTGGACATTTTCCATTGGTTCCATTWTAAATGGACATTTTAAGGAAAAYGAACAAACAARAGAGCTCATTCTAGCTATGAAAAAATAGGAGTTACCTGGAAAAGTGGGAAGCTTGAACATGCAGGAGGTTTTCCAATACTTTTTAGCATATTTTGCTAAAAAGCAGATGCTTTAACTGCATCAAAAACAGTTATATGGCAGAAACTTGAAAGAACAGTAAAAGCTGTCCAAGCTATTGAGACTGCATGAAGTATACTTATAAAATGAAGTGTTCATTTTTTTTTGTGCTCTCCCTGCTATTTAAATATRTCCTTGCTGGTGTACTCTTTAGAATTTTTATACTATATTGGTGCAAAAACAGAAGTAGAAGATCCCTGGAACATAATGGTTCGTAAATGGCTTTTAATCTGGAGATTTATTGTGTGTCATTCCAACCTGATCAGCATTAGACTACAGTATAACCAGGGCATAGCTTTAAAATAACATAATTGTAAAATATTCTTTACAACAACCCCAAACAAAGATGATGTCTTATGACAGATATAAAACAAATGTATCCAAGAGAGACTGATAGCATGTAGTCAAAGGCTGATTAATGGGATCAAGTAGATAAACTAAGCACATAGATGTAATGCTTCCAGATTTCTTAGAAAAATATAGACATATGGAAAGTAGGCAAAAGAATTCAGAATAAGGTTTTAAATAAAATCAAACCAAAGATGTATTACTGCATATGCTGTATAAGCATAGATGCTGCTGGGAATACAATTGCTTCATCATCAGGGGTTCAGTCAGTCAATGGATATTCTAGACAGTAAATCAGTGAAGTCTGTCATTATTGAGAGCTTATTATGAAACAATTTCAGAGGTTAGATATACAAACTAGTCATATGAGTTTAAGTGAAGAATAACTATTAACTTTTCAATATTCATCAAAAGCAGAAAGCCTATGTTTAGGTTTTCTAATGTTTATGAATAAATGACATCTTTATTCCTTATCATTCYTAAACAGCAGTGTAATAATTACCAAATGTTGATGACAATTTCTGAATACTGAACTGACCCTGCATGTTTGCATATATTTTCTCTGAAAGAATGATAGGCTCATCAGCTTTAGAGGAAGTGTATACTGAGAATATGAAGATACGAGCCAAGTGGTGCTAGATCTTCAGATATTAGAAGTCCTTGATCTCAAAGGAGATAGACCCGCTCTGAATATCATAATTCATTTCTCAGGGAAAATGAAAAGCATCTAATCTCTCTCACTGCACTGCAGGAATTGTCACCCTGCTATGTTTCCATAATGCTTTATACAATTTACTCAAAGGCATTTGAAAGCTTCTCTGATTTTCTATACAGATTATTCTAAAATCAAATACATCTCAGTTCTAGGTAGGGCTGCCTAATTATCTTCACTCAGCTTCTCCAAAAGGGGGAAAGCAAATAAAAACAATCAGCAGACAAGTGTCCTCTTATTTCCAATTTAAAAAAAATGCAGATGCAACCTAATACCTCTGTTTTTCATAGAAGCACAGGCATTAAGTTGAAAAGATTGATCCCTTTCTATTCACAGTAATGGTCCAGAGAAGGATGCATTTTAGGATATAAATGTATACACCCATAKTTTTCAATGTAGCAGAATTTCACTGTACTAAATTGCATGGGTTGATGCTTTTGTATTTTCATATGTCCTTTTCATATGTCCAGTGTGATGTCTATGCTGCTAACAGACTTAGRTTTGTCTTATAGTTTACAGTTATAAAGACACAAATGTTTGTGTCTTCATGGAACTGTGCACTTTCCAGTTCTCTGAAATATGTTCTATTCAGTGTAAGGTTTCCTTACAATAACCAATTATCTTTGATGTGTAGCCTTATCAAATGCTTCTTGAAAAATGCATACCATCCATGTCACTCTCTTATCTATCACAACAGCATTTTCTTCAAAGAGTTCTATCAACTTAGTTATGCAAGACATTTCTATTATATAGTCATAGTGTCTGGCTTTAAAAAAATTAAGCTTAACTTAGTGGTCTYTTGCCAGTTGCAACAAAATTGTTTTCAATATGTATTAAAATGTTAAGCTAGCTGGTGATTAAATATTTTACCCTTTCTCATGAGTTATTTGAATAGCAGTAGTCTCAGTTTTTTAAATCTTCAGAAGCTGGTTCTGCTATCACAGGGTATTGACTGTGAAAGCTCAGTAAATGCTTTGCTATTGGAAATAGCATTAGGAAGCAAAGMACACTTATGTACTTAAACAACAGAAGCACAGAATGAAAATAGAAAATTTCTGAGAGTSAAAGAGAGGAGTCTAAAATTCAGAAGGAAATTTCCAATGTTAATAACCAGAAAATAAATGYTAAATGACCAGAAAAGAATGCTAAAACCCCTTAACTTTATGATGCTGTAAATATCATACCTCAAGGTCTCAGAGGCTTGGAGAACTTAATTTTTTTTTCCAAATTGTGGGGGGGAGAGGGGGGAGTATATTAGTTATAGTAATGATTTTATGCCGTATGAATAATTGGATTTTAATAATTGAATTGCATTTTCCAGTAGATTTTCAACTTAAGGACACATTTTGGAATGAAAAACAATATATAGAAAAAAAATTACCTGTACTAACTGTCTATTAATTTTGTATTACCAGACTAACAAATATAGAATAGTAAATTGTWGAGCATGAGAAAAAATAATATAAAATGGAAAGTGAAAAGAAGCTTAAAGCTGCAGTAAGGATAGAGATACTCTTTCATACACCTGTATGGAGGCAGTTTACACCAATACAGGCAGAGTGAAAAGGAGTTAATGGTACTGATATATTGTGCAGCTTGGAAATAGGACCAGAATTTTTCATTCATGTTCATCTTGGAGGGAAGAAGTGAGCCATGGGAAAAAAAATAGAGATATTTTGTTAGTAGACATTATTAAATTGAAGACCTTCTCCCAAACAATTTGAACRATCGGAAAAAAAAAGCACGCTTGTAGAGATAGAATTTGGGCTTTTCTTAAATATGGGACAAATGTTTTGGTTCCCCATGGCAACTGGATCAATCATGATATGGGTGAGTTTAATCTCAAGGAAAAGTAAGCAAGTCTTTAGAGGGCTGTAAGACTTGATACACTATTACRTGCTTGAAGCATGCTATGAAGCATTGGGAAATAATCCATTGATTATATTGTGGGACTACAGTTAGACACTAGAAGCCTAATTAATATTTTGGTGAAAAGTGGATATTGTTGTCTTGTAGAATTTTCTCAGTAGACAAATAGACATTCTGTCTCCTAAACTGAGAACAAAATCATTACTGGTAAACAGAGTGCTGCAGCTTTAGCAAAGTATAGATTTTTTTCCCCTTCCCACTTAAATCAATGGAAATTCTGATCTGCTGAARTACAGTTAGTCTTGTGCACAGAAACAAGGTGTACTTAGATTATGTAGGAAGCACAATCAAGACAAACCTAAATTAGCCACACATCCTCTTTACTTGTTAGTTTAGAATTGCAGACTTATCCTGACATTAAAGCACAGACATTGATTCCAGCTGAAAGGCTCCATAAAATAATGCAATGTGGCTGTTAGCCTTTTTCTTTGTTAAAAAAGGTATTCATCAGTATCTGTAAATAACAAGCAATCTGACAGGAGGAAATGGACTCAAGTTGCACCATGGGAGGTTTAGATTTTATGAATGATTTYCTCACAGAAAGGGTTGTCCAGTATTGGAACAGACTGCCCAGGAAAGTGGTTGAGTCAACATCCCTGGAGRTGTTTAAAAGATGTCATACTTGGGGATCACAGTCAGTGACTTAGGCTCCATGGTTTAGTAGTGGACTTGCAGTGTCAGGTTTATGATTGGACCTATTGATCTTAAAGGTCCATTCCAACCTAAATGATTCTGTGATTCTAACTATTGATTATTTTAGGAGATAAATAATTCCTGTAGAAATCTATCAGGTGCTAAGAAGTGGCATGCCACCTGAAGAATTATTCTCAGATAATGACTATTCTTGCATTGAATTGACCTCTTACTGTGTTTCAGAGAACCTGCAAAAATAAGGGAAAGATAAAACAAATCTTCATCTGATGTTTAAAAGTATACTTCATAGAATCTTAGTCAACATTTAAAAAATTTGAGCACATGCAATCATGAATTCTGTTTGAGTCAGCTMTATGCTTTCAGACCCATATCATGTATCCTTCAGACAGCGAAAAATTATTGGAACTGGGTCCTTTTTTTTTTTTTTTTCTAGAATATATTGAGAAACAGCTTCATAGAGCTGTACAGTCTTTAGGGATGGTATTTTTTTTCTGTTAAAGTTCCATGCTGCGTAGGCACCACAGCTGTTATGTTGGTGATGATATAAAGGCAATTCATTAAGTTCCTTACGTAAAGTTTCCTAAGTTTGGCTTATGTAAAGAAATATACATGTTAATGCAATGTCAAAATACTTTAGTAAAGTATTTAATTTACTGTAACAATCCACTTTTTGCTTGTTTTACAAGATGWAAAATGAATAGAGAAAATTAGTTGATAATAGTAGTACAGTAAAATCTTCCACTGGCAGGGAAAAATGTATTCACATTAGCACATTATGCAGTCTCAGGAGTTCTCTTCTGTGTAAATRAATGTCATGCCCTGGGAGGAAGCCAGCTTGACAGCTCTTTGCTCAAGACTTCTGTTCAGGTTATATACAACACACAGACCACTTTCCCAACTACCCTTCCTTTGTCCTGCACTGAAAYAATGAAAGGCAAATCCCTGTGTCCATGTTGATTTTCTTCTCCTCCATGGATTTTTTCCAGGGGTATCTTTAGAGTTCAGTTGTGATATTATAGTTCTTTGAAGCAGGAGGAAACGTAACCCGATCATTCTCTTGTGAAAGCTTATTCCTTGCTGCTTTATAGTGTTTTGTTTTATTAAAGTTAAGGTGGCACATGGCTGGAATTTTCATTGCTCTAACAAGAGAAAGGACTTCAAACACTCATGTATTTGACCAGCAACTAGGGAAATTCATACTGCACAGATTTGCTTTGTTCTGGGTATGGATTTTCCAATACCTGAAAATTTTTGAAAAGGGAGATTCCAGTCTTTTGTCTATGTGCATAGCGTACATTCGGATTCAGAATTCACAATAATTTATTAAGGAAACTTAAGGCACTTATTTTAAAATGTTCTTTCCCTAACACCTTTATAGAGCTCCCTTCTGCATTGCTGTGATCATTACACACACGCTTGTGCAGACCGAGGGATTGCCTAGAATTGCATTAATTTTGGAAACAGAATGAGCCTCCAGCTGGAKAGCAACAATAATTATAATGCATTAAAGCCATGAAAAATGAAGCCATTATTTATGAACCCTAATAAAACATCAGTTTAAAGTATGTAAAAATTGGAGTGGTGAAACAGCCTTCCATATTTTAATTCAGAAAATTTGTTTGGTTCTTAGATATTTCTGTGCTTTTTTTGCAACATATTTAGATATTAAGTTTCAAAATATTGTTTTTTTAGTAAGTAAAGATTAAAAAAAATTATTCATATTTATGTTATTAGAACTTATGATTTTTACCAGAATTTCATTATTTGTTGTTTGAGGAAGGTGTGAGTTCATCAAGTACATGAAGGAGATTGTAAAACAAAAGGGTATGATACAGTGAAAACATTTGTATGGATAATTCCATTTATTACCCATGGTTTGGGTGGCTAGCAATGCCTGTAGCTGGTCRTGAACTGGAAGAGTCCATTTAAATCTTCCAATAACTATTCTTTAGACCTAGAKAGGCCAAAATTCTTTACTACAGACCCAGCTCCAGAGCTTTTAACACAGGAAAGCCTTTCAGTTAAAATCCTAGTCTTTGCAGTGATTCAGGTGGTTTTGAGTTTTTTCATGAGTGACAGCTTAAAAAGCAGTCTACAAACTGCCTGTTCAGTCAGAATTCTCCCTTTGCTCCCTTTTTTTTAATAGCAAGTATACAATAAAACAAGCTCTTCATTCAGCTTGCATTGTTTATCTCTGAGTTTTGGTTATACTGGCTCTTCTTTCCTGGCTCTTTTGTGTCTTTCTACGTATATTTCCAGGAGTTATAACTACTTCTTTTTCCTCTTGCTTCAGCTGTAACTTTCACCAAGTTCTTCAAGAACATTACAAAAGTCTGCATAATTAACATAAATAGTAAGAAAAGCTTAAAAGTTTCATTGCATAGGTATTGACTCTGGGGAGGTAAAAAAACAAACTAAAGTGAAAACKAATACATTGAAGATGGAATCAATTATTTTGAGTTTTGCCTGTGTGGTGACTGGAAATGTCATTGTATGGATGTCATCATAAMAAGCAGTAAAGGAAATTCCACCTCTGAAATTCTTTTCTTTGCTACAGTAGTGATGAAGAACACATAATTGCATTAGAAACAAGAAAAGCATTTAAGATTACACTGACAATTCTAGAAGTAAAAAAAAGTTAAAAATWGTTTCAAATGCTGTTAGATCAATATTCACACCTTTCCATTCATTTTAATGGAATTGARTTTACTTGCTAACACCTTCAGTGTTTAAAACCAGATACCATTAGAAATGCTTCTTTTTCATGGTTTATTTAAATTGTGAAAACATAATGGCAGAAAATGGTATGGTAAGCAGAATTAACAGTATTAGATACACAGAATATTTTTTGCTAGCAAGACTTTAGTAAATATGTTGACATGRATTTGCATTTTAAGTTATGGTGTAAACTATAGCATACTGTGAGGATGCAGTTTCAAAAAATTTGAATATGCACTTTAGAAGACTTGAAGCAGAAAGTTTCAAATCAATGTGAAACTGTTCATTTATTATCCCCTCTTGCCTTCAAAGTTTACTTGGGATTCCTGTTGTTCACATTGTGTCTATTAGYCTTTAAATTATCCTTATGAGAACAAGCCACACACTGCAGGCACATGACATAATTGGTGGCACTTGCACACAGCACTGTCCATTTTGTCTAGAAGACACAACCACACTTAACACAGTTTTAGATACCTTTGTATTTGTACTCTAAACATGATTCTCCARAAGACTTCAGCCAGTATCTACAACTGTGGGCCAAACTATGGATTTGCCATTGGTTATTTGCAGGATTCAGACCAGTAAATGGAGCTGATTTGAACTGAACACAAGGGCCCTTGCAAGAATCAAGAATTTGATTATCAAGGTGCTGGTGCTTTTGAATACACGGTYCTGAGTTTGATACTTAATGCCATGGTCTGTGTGATACTGGACTTAAACTCTATAATTTTCTTCTGTGTGTAAATGGGACTGAAAAACCCCCAGATAAAACAGTTGTGGGTGCTTGGTGTATGCAAGATAGAAAGTGCCACCTGTAATTTCTGAAAGACACTTGCTGATGTCAAGGACTGTATTATTTTTGAACCTACAATTCTGCATAAAAGATTTTCRCTGAAGAGTTGGAGAATTCACTACCCATCAAAACTAATATCCCTTTAGTACATTTTTCCTTTGCTTGGTATGCTTCAAAGATGCGTAATTGTTTTAAATTATGTTATGCATTACTTTGACACATTAGCCTGCTAAAGGGGCTTTGTAAAAACTAGGGTATTACATATAGTTTTCTTATGGTAGCAATCAATATCTGTACATCTGCTTAAGGGCTTTGCATTTCTCAATAAGACACTCTTGAATTATACAGAAATTCCAAAACTTTTCCTTCATAAGTTTTCTAAACAAGAGCATCTGTATCTTCTGAAGAACCATTCTTTATATGTGATGTACATCATTGATGCCAATGCTTAGAGAATTTGTAATGAACAAGCAGAATATGCTCTCTTTATAAGATTTTGGAGATAGAGTCAAAATCTCAAAGCTTTATGGTGTCTGTTGTATTGAAAGTTTATACATTCAGTAAAAAGCGGGCATTTTGCTTTATGGTTTCTCTGCCTMATAAAAYGTGATATTTTCAAGATTTGCAAATTGAAAGATGTGCAGGGGCAGAACCTTTATTGTTGTTGATGTAATGTGGGTAGATTGGCATGAGGAAATTTAGACAGATTCTTACATAAAAGTGGGAAGAAATATCCACAGATCTTCTAGTAATTTAACTTTCTGCTTTAACAGACCAATTGTTTTGTGCAACTCAGGAAAACTGTCATCCATTTTGCAAATCTACCAAATCAGATCACATTCACAACCAGCAGAACCACAAAAAGTAAATGAAAACTCTGCCATATTTTCTGTCATCTGTTTGAAGCAATATTTAGTCTTAAAGGAAAAAAGTGTAAAAGTAAAAAAGAAAGAAAAATTAGTCACAGGAGCTTTCTGCCTCTTCATGATCCTATGAGTGTATAGAATACTGGCCTTTCATGGAAATGAGCTGAGCTTTGCCACATGGCTGGGGAGGTCGTAGCTGCCMCCACTGCTCCTGTTGTTGACCAAGAGCTGTGAAGAATCTGTCATTTTGTGGGTGAACAAAATTGAATGCTGCTGTGTTCCTTACTCTAAATGACTCTGTACAATTGGAGGCAGAGTAAATTCATGTTCATCTCCAGTATAAAACTTTTAAATASCTGTTCAGTTTCTGGAGAAAATCCCAGAAATCTTTAAAACTTAATTTTCATCAATTTCATTCCCAAATTGCACAGCTAGTGTAGAAGAATAAATAATGTATATTTTTTGGAAAAGACTCTTCCAAGTTTTGAACTTGTGTGATGTTTCTTATTAGTAAAGTCATAAAATTCTTGATCTAGCATAATATTTTATTTTTTCTACTAATATGTCAGTTACCAATTAATAGTATTCTACAGTTTGAATGTTTTTAACATTCATTTATCAAAATGTTGTATTTAGTTTTTATAGAGAATCTTATCTGTCAAATAGTTTGCTTTTTCAAGTTTGTGCAGGGGMACTTGTCTGCACATCTTCCTTTACAGAGTAAGTGTGGCTATATCTGCTGTGAAAATCTCAAAATTTGGTACTAGGAAATTGCTTTATTTCCTTTTTTTTCAAGTAAGTAATCTTTAAAACAGTGGACCAAATCTTCTGTTTTCTATAACATTGATCTGACCGGAAATTTTCTTTACTGAGATCAAGAGAATTTGTCTCTGAAAGCATATTTTTCTTCTCTACTTTCTGTTATCCTTACCAATATGTTAATGTTARATTGACATCTTCCAAGAGCATAGAATTGCACATGTGCAGCATTCTTAGATAGTGCTTTGTATTTGCAGGACATTTAACACTGGTGAATAGTAAGAARAGTTGTCAAATAAGCATCATAGTAATGCAATTCACTTAAGATTTATGGTAATCCATACCATTTAAAGCTGATGAGGAACCTGAACTCTTTGATCATAGTAATATTCTTTAGAAAATCGATTTTTTTAAAAAAGTATCTGTTTGGAGATTAATGTTAGCTTTGGTAGCTTTTATTGGGTACACTTCAAATGGTTTCAGTTAGACTTGTCTCCAAATGAAAAGTGTGAGCATAAAGGCCAAATAYTGCAAATGAAAATTCATATCAGAAAGCTGCATCTAAGGCAGTAAAGTACAGTTCTAGCTGTGCAACTTCACAGATTGCTGGCACAGTTACRGGCATTTATATTTAAAGGTAGTGTGTTATTAGTTATCCCAGCTTGGACTCCAGCCTCAGTGCTTCACAGCTGGTTTACTGCTGACACACTTGCTATGCTTCCTTTGCCTGGACTTTTGTGTCATTGATATTCGTGCACCTCTTTCCTCTATAAGAGTAGCTACATGAATGGAGAATCACAAGGCTGAGTAAATCAAATCYGTAGGAGATACAGCAGATACTCAAGTGAGCCCTTTATGTCGTACTTGCCAATGGTTCTATTCTATAGTGTGTAAAAGACATTATCTTCCTTGTGGAAAAGTGTATTTTCTATTAAGCTTTTTATTGTGAACTGAGAGCTGTGAGAGAGSCAAAACTGCCAGAGCTTTGAGGCAGTGGAGCCTGAGCCTTTTGCTTATAAAGAGCTTTCCRAAGAGGATCCAAATGGCTTTGAAGTTCAAAAAGCCAGATTCTCTTAGGCTACGAACTCAAATAATTAATAAAAGCAATAKAAAACTCCAAGTGGCCAGATGAAGCAGAATGGAAATACAAGGTTTATAAATCARTGACCTTCTTCTCCCTGTGACCTTGCAGGGTGATCTTTGCTTTCAGTCATCTCCTCACTGCTGTGCTTATTGGTCCTTGGCAGTATCTCCTGTTGTTCTGCTCACAGCCCTTTGCTGCCCTTAGCAATCATTCAGGCTCTCTTTGAGCTGCAGGATGTAGGTGTGCTCTCTTTTTTTCTCTTAGCCCTTCCCTGTCTTTGGCATGCAGTAACCAAGGCTGCTGCATTTCCCAAAGAAATGTGCAGCTTCTGCTACCTCCTAGGAGATAACTGTCACTCCTTTTAAAGGAATGAGGACAAATTTCATGGGCTGATCAAAGAGAAAGAAGCAGTATTTCCTATCTGCACATGTACATTGTCAGGGATGAAGATTCCCTTCTTGTATGATCATACAGTATAACAAATCTGTTAGCTATATATATGCTTAAATAGTGTATGAGGTACACCATGTATGACTGTATGTATCCAAGTGGGATCTAATTCATTSATGGATATATTTGTGTATTGATGTTGTTGTTCCAGGCTTCCCATTTAAAAAAAGGTATGTCTAATAAAGGCAGAATAGATATAAAATGACTAACAATGCTTRTTTTCAGACTGCTGTGGGTGACATTAGTGTTCTTTTCCATAGGCATAGTTTGGGGCACGTCTCCCTTGTAATTAGTCCTTCAGGCCATTTGCCTACTGCCCCTTGTGCTGTCCCAAGTAATGCTGCTGTCTTTGTTTCTTCTATCTGAATTGCACAATCCACATATTCAAATCAATAAACTAAACTATGTTGCAGAAACCTARCAGGATATTTTGCCTCAGTATACTAATCGGTCATATATCCATCCAGTTGGCCAGGTTTTCCATTGGTGTGACTCAGCAGAAATGTGCTGAAATTTATGAACTAAGTGAATAATAGTRCCTCAGAATTGCCACAATTGTTTAATCGATAGAAGTGATTTTTAAATCCTTACTACTATATTTTATTTTGTCAGTCAAAAAGAAAGGAACAAGCATTGCTTTATCCAAGGAACAGCCTTACATTCCTGTTTCAGAGTAGGAACCAGTTGTCCTAGTGCTTTATAGCCTACTGCTGTTTTGTTGTGGGCCTCATATCGGTTTCACTAAACCTCTTCTATGACAGGTTTCTTACTTCTAGCATGATAATTTTGCCTGGAAATCAATCTTTATTTACTGAATTAGACCCAGATCCTTAGGTGCATATGAGTTGTCCCATTAAATCCAATTAAACCACTTYCAGCAGGTCCAAATGCTCATTGTCAATTTGTATGCATGAGCTCAGTCATGGCAATGGCAGTGCAGTTCCTCAGGGGCTGAGACCCTCCTGYTCATGTGGAAGTCAGTGAAAGTGTGAAAGGACTTACCACATTTGGAAAGTGAATCTAGAGACATTATCCAGGCACACACACACACATTTAAAAGTTTTACAGCTTCTTGCCCAGCCTSACACTGGATAAGTAATTTAAAGCATTTCCTGGCTATACTTTCTACTGTATTTCAGACATGATGAGTCTCTCCAGTGTTCTTCACCATTTGTTAATACTTACTGTGGCAATAGTTCTGGCTCTTGCAAATTTTGTCACTGTGGCATTATATATTGTGCAACACACTGTAAACATAGCATTATAAAATGCTGRAAATTATTTTTATAGTGCCTGTAATTTTCACTAGTATTAGGTTGTCTATTCACACTTCAAACCTTGTGTTCACCGTTAGTACATATTTTAGGGAGTTTCTTTACTATTTTATTAATTATTTTATATAAAAATATTTTATATATGATATATATAATAAAGAATTATTATTAAAACCTATTAATTATAAACCCTGGGATTAATCTTTTTGTATTGCAAGTACTGCAAAAAAAAGTATCAAGGTCAGAACTTGAGGTCTTTTTCCTTTAACTATGCTTTGTAATATCTCTACAAAGACTTCATAAYTGTAGATATTAATTTAAATTAGAAATAATACCCAAAAGAAAAATCAACATATCTTTCCAACRTGTGCTCTCTAACCTGAGTGATTACTTCTGTAGTGTTCATTTCTGTGCCCTCCAGCCACCCTATGCATTGGCTACCACCTGTTTTGTGTGGCAGAAATTGTGTTGTGAATCTTTTTGCATGGGGTTTGACTTTTCCCAGTCTTTTGTGGAGCAGCAAATCTACATTCCAAGTACTATAAAATAAATTTGATGCATCATTCATTTATTTCAAACAGCAGGAAACTAATATTCTTAAACTGCAAAGATGGGATTCAAACTGATAAGTTCTGAAATGTCAGTATTCTCTGTAAGACAGAAAGATGTATAATAAATGATTTAATAATTGGGCAGTATGCAGCAGAGATGGCAGATCATTTAGAAGAAGTGAAATTGAACAAAAAGGTGGCTAGTAAGACTGGATACACTGGTATCCAGGGAAARCATACAAACAAAATCCAGCTTGAATAATAGAACACATACCAAAAGCTGACAGTGCTTACTTTGGGCATATTGCATTCTCACCAGCAGTTACTCTTGAGAAAGGTTTAACACATGTTACAAAATGTTCAGATGTGCTGCTTGTTACTCTCTCYATGTGTGAAGAGTATAGGAGCTATCACTGGTTCACCTTCTTAGTTCCATTCTTAAGCGATATAAAAAAATTTGGTTTTTTAATAACTCACTTTAAAACTTTTGTGGTGCCAGGATGGTACAGTGGATGYTGATGGATCTGGAAAATCAGGAATAGACTGAGCCATTCTAAACGGAAGATTGAGTCTGGAAGCATACAAAGTGAAAGAAAGGTCTTGTTATTTCACTGTCAACAAAGGCAGATATTTTCTTTGCTTTCTAGGCCACCAGTCTACTGTGTAAAAATGCACGGGGAGCCCACAACCTGTCTGTTTTCAATGAAAGTACAAATCAGATTTTAGAGTAAAGTTTTTTTCTGTTACCACTTCTTTTTTATTTTGAAGATTGAATGGATGTGACATAAAAGGAAAAAAAATTAGTGTAAACTTGATATTTTGAAGCAGAGAGAACAGATATTAAGAGAGGAGTTATTTGAGAGAAGTGTCCTCAGGAGAAAACAYACTAATAGGTGTTCCAATAAGAGAGGAAAGCTGGCCAGCTGTGAGGGAGATCATAAATAACATAATGTCTCTTTTTTGTTTTCCACACAACCTTCTGCTATATTACTTCAATATCTGTCGTGCAAATCCAAAACATATTTTCTCAGTTGGTTGTTCATGATTAGCTAAGAGAAGTTTATGTGACAAAAGAACATAAATATCACAATCTCATCAAGGCTAAAAGTGCAGACAGTGTTTTATGATTTCATCTAACCCTGTCGGGATGAGATTGCATTCTTGCAAATAGCCAATACAACAGAGACTAATAATTGTACTCTTCATTTAATTACCATTTCCCTGTAGTATTTGAGCTTGTATTTCATGTTATAAACATGAAAAAGACAATTAATTAATTGAGCAAAATGCTTTAAACTATAGATTGTGAAGTGCCTGCCAGGAACATGTGGGCATCTGTTAAAACCTTAGTTCTAATTAACAAGAGAATTTTGATTGATTAGGGAGCAAACAAAAAAAGGTTTGTTTCAATGGAAGAACAGTGGCAACATATTCTAAAAATGTTTAGTTGCAATCTCACCTGGTAAAGTATTTAGCTATTAATATGGTAGTTAAAATTTTGCCTCTCATGCTTTAAGGTAGAAAGCTGGTAATTAGTTTGGAAGCAAATGTCTCAGAATGCTTAAGCTTTAGTTGCTCTTTCTCTGAAGAGTGTTCTGTAACTACTTACAAGTAAGTCAGAAAGAAAATAWGGTTTAGATTTAAATGTCTCATATAAAAAGTATGCATTTACAGTATGAGTATTTTCAACCATTTGGAAATTTTAATTTCAGTTGTGAACTGATATTCCAGGATGGTATAAAAAAAAAATTGCACCATTCTGACAGATCTCCTTAATATGACTTCAAAGAAGGCTTTATGTTTTGCCACAGCATTATTCTGAAAAGATTATATTCAACATCCTAAATACCTGTGCTATTCCTTGTTGAAGAAAGTTGTTTTAGCTAAAATTAAAAATAKTGGATGAATATATCTTGATTTGAACTGAGTTCTATATGGGGGGAAGTAGCCAACTCTGAGGTAATAAAGGTTGTTCTTTGTTCTTTGAAGTGTTCTTATTATTCTGGTAACTTATTCCAAAGTATAGGTGTATGAACAAATTAATARCTTTAAATCACACCAACCTTTGAGTTTTTAAGAAGCATGCACAGGTATAATTGTGTAACACCTATCTGAGCAGTCCAAAGAGTACATCTGAAGAATAATCCMATTTCTGCACACTACTCCAAATATATCTCTGTAAGTAAAAGCACACTATTTTGATACGGCTCCTCTTCAAAATAGGACAGATYTTCTTTTGGTTGGTTGGTTGATTTTGTTTTGATATTTGTTTGGGGTTTTTTTTGTTTGTTGGTTTGTTTGGTTTTTTTGGGGTGGTTTTTTTGTGTCTGGTTTTTGTTGTTGTTGTTGTATGTTGTTTGTTTTTTACAAAAAGGTTCTCATATGACTTGTATTTCAAATATTAATCATTCCAGATGTTTGTGTTGAGTTAAATCAGCCTGTGCAACCTCTGTTATTACTACTTGTAACAATGAGCTACATAGTGTGACTTTTATCCACAGTATAACTCTTGAAAGTAAATTCTAGCAAAGAAAGAAAAATTATTATATACTAGAAACTGAAATAGTAACTTTCTATTCAAGCCACAATGCTTTWAGACATTTTGGAAATTCTAAGGCACTAAAGGCACTCCCCAAAGGATTGTATTTGTTTCTTCCAGTCTGTTACTTCTAAGTGCACTGTACACATTGTTTTAGTGCATTGCAYGTGATGTTAAGCAAGGCTTACACAGATCAGAGCAGACACTGTCACAGTTACTCCCCACAYATGGTGTGTGAGGTAATTCTGGTCAGATTTTAGTGTGTCCAGCCTGATAATCYACACTGAATGGAAGAATGTATGTATTAGGTTGTAGCATCACACCTTATCCAGTAGGCATGTCTACTTGTCACTGCACTGTTACTTCAGGATAATGGGACAGTCTATACTGGATTGCAAATGTTTATAGTGAATCATGCTGGAAAAAGACGTGCCAATAGCATGAACTTTAGAAATAGTAGCAATGTTTACAGACAGGAAAGAAGCAACAGAAAATTTATCCACTATTGATACATTTCCTTATCCTCTCAATCTTCTTGTTCTGAGGTTTCCTTATTTTAGCCTCAGATATGAAAACAGACTAGCTAATATAAAACTTCAGCACACTGCAATTCTTAAGTGTAGCATGGGAAAAAACTGGGACAATATCATGAGATTACATAGGTTTTTATATGAATACTTTTACAAAGTAGACATGATCCAGAGGTGAAAAAGATACAAAGAGGGGGTTAAACCCTCTCTGCTAAATTGCATACTTCCAGTGCTCTGAGAGGAAAGTCAGTTCAAAGTTGACTGGCTAATTTCAACACAAAATGTAGAASAGGTGGAAAAATGGAAATGTAAACACTTGTGTCTCTGCAAAAGTGACGTGTGAAGGTGGTTACGAAATAAGCTCATCTGATCCGATCAGCAATGTCTCATAATATATTAGAATCCATCATAAGTTAACTAGCACCAGAGTAACAGGAATGCATGAGATGGAGCCTGCCTCTCCTCAGATTAGCAGGCTAMATGAGTCACTAGCAAAGCTGAGCTAGATCAGGTGGGAGGCAGCACAGTGAAGTGCCAAATGCTTTTGAAACAGTGTGCTCCTGGGCTGCATGGGCTCCTGAGTCACAGCAGGTGTTGAGGCACTTGTAGCAAAAAGACAGCGCAAATTCTGATGTTGCTCGGAGATAAGCATGCGATAAATCTCATCCACTGCAGGTATCAGACAGTCAGCCATTCTCTTGCTCCATTAACACATTCCAAGTCATCYCTGTCCTGACTGGTTGCCTGGTAAATATTTTTTATGCAGTGAACCATTCCAGCTCTTACATTCCTGATCCTGGGTGATAGGAGTCACAGTTCTGACGTGTTGCACTCTACCTGTCCTTGGCAGGCGCTGTTAATGAGGGCACCTTAATGACATCTTGCTTTGATATATAGTCATGCTGTGCAGTAGTAGCTAGCTGTGAATCTGCCTTCAGAGTACATTTRTATTGATAATCCAGTTGCCTTGAATTATGTTCTTCAGCTCTATATGTTCTGTTTGTCCTCACCTGTTTTGTTCTGTGGCCTTATTTCCTAAGTGGGCTGGGTTAATTTGATCACTCTGTGTAACAATCCCTTCCCTAATCATTAAAGGAGCCACAGCTAAAGTAAACAGAAGGAGAAGATGGAGAGAACGCAAGATGGTCTGAGGCCAGTTGTATGAAGTCCAACAARGCAAAATGTTGGATTTTCCATTTTGGTCATAACAACCCCCTACAGTGCACAGGCTGGGGAAAAAGTGACTGAAAACTGCCCCATGGAAACAACCTGGAGGAGCTGGTTGACAGCAGCTGAACATGAGCCAGASTGTACCTAGGTGGCCAAGAAGGCAAATGACATCCTGGCCTGTATCAGCAATAGTGTGGCCAACAGGTCTGGGACAGTACTTGGCACTRGTGAGGCTGCACCTGGAACCTTTGTGTCCAGTWCTGGGCTGTGGAAGTTGAGATRGCCAAAACACACAAAGTGCTTCATTAAAAACTTCTAGGAGCTTCAAGTACCAGGACTTTATTATCTATCAGTCTTTCATACTTATCAGAAGGCTTCACACACCAACATCTTGTTATTTAACTGTCTCT
>CADDXX010000247.1:1204387-1220864 GCA_902810485.1 Alauda arvensis | reverse complement strand
GATGGGAGCTTTAGGTTGGCTATCAGGAAAAATTTCTTCATCAAGAGGGTGGTCAAACATTGGAAGAGGCTTCCCAGTGAAGTGCAGGAGTCACTATCCCTGGGAAGATATTAAAAAGATTTGTATATGTGGTAGCACTTAGGGAAATGGCTAGGAATAGCAGTGGTAGGTTTATGGCTGGACTCAGTTGTCTTCAGGGTCTTTTTCAACATAATTGACTCTAGGATTCTCTGTTAGAAAGCAAAGGTATCTCAGTTAAAATTATTTCTATATGGAAACACCAAACTTGATAACCTGCATGCATGTACTGGCAAATACAGTGTAGAACTTTACACTGAGGGAYAAATTTTGTAGCTAGGTAATTTGTTTAGGCTTCAGATTTAAAAAACAAACAATATTTGGATGTAATTTTGGCTCTTGTAATAAGATGACCTTTCTTCATGTAGCTAATACTCAAAGCAAATAAAAACATTCAACAGATTAGTAAACAAATTGCAGAAAATATTTCAGTTTTGTAGGGTAATGCATGAAATGATATAATGATGTCTGGTTTTGGATCTGTCAGTCTTCATTTCTCAGCATTCGAGACAACTATTTCTGATACACAAATACAGAATTTTAATAAAGATAGTATTGTGATCTAAGTCAATTTTTAAATAAATAGGATGATTACTACTTCTTCCATGAATTTTTTTTTAGTTTAGAGTCAGAGATACATTATTTTATGTGTCATGTTCATGTACATTTTGAATACATAGCCACGTGTTATTCTGATTACTATTTTGATTGTATGGATTAAAYCTAACTGGTGTTTTAAGCTTTTCATATAAGTTATGCTTTGTTTTTTACAAAATTCCCTTTACTGTTCCCTGTAATAATTTTTGAAACTCAAGCATTTAACTTCATGTTTTACTCTCTGATGGTAGGGTGCATGAAAACCTATGTTGTTTCCTACTTTTCACTGTCATCAGTGTGAGACCTGACATGGAAATTTTCAGTCAGCATTTTCAGCCATCAAGATGACTTTCCCCTTTTCTGTGCCTGACAAAGAACAGTTTTATCTCTGATAATCTCCAAAAYGCCTTTATTCTTTCTTTGACCCCTATCCTACTTCAGCAGTTCATGGAAGAGGGAGAGGGAGGAATCAATATCTATTGAATGTGACTGACATGAATGCTGCACCATCAGAATTTGAGTTCATTTCTGTCAATTCAGCCTGCCTTGAGTGAGAGAAGTTGCACTGGAAAGTGCAGCAAAGTGATTGGATTAACAGCACAGAATAGCTGAGTCAGGCTGTGAGGATGGGGGTGGGGGTGGTTGTTGTTTCTGTTGGGGGTTTTTGGTGCTTTTTTGGTGGTGTTTGTTAGATTGTTTTTTCCTGGAACAGTCTTTTTACTAGAAAAAGCAGTTTCACAGCATTCCAAACAAGGCATTAATTTGAGTAGAGTGTATTTTCAGGCAGATCTCTTTGCTTTGCTTGATCCCTAATATTGCTGGGGAAGGTGAGGATGATGGTGCTAGCAATCTGGTTTAYCCACTTGTCCTTCTTTTAGGACAGGGAATTTTCTCCTGAGCCTGAAAGGGTCAGGTCACTTTTCATGTGTCTTAATGTACATGCCATTGAGCTTTGCAGATTCCTCAGTCCTCAGTGATGACAGCAGTGATGATTTCCTTGGGAACAAGGAAATACTGACCGCAGCATCTTTTCTTCTGGATGGTTGTCTGAAGAGGCATTCTTCATATTYCTGTAGCTCAGAGTCTTGAGGCACAACAGGGAGAATCCATTTACCCACTGCTTGCACTGGCTCCTCACTGGTTCACTAACAGAAGTACCAGTAGTATTTTGACTTTGACCCTTGCCTCCAGGTGGGACACTTAACTAGAGTTTAGAATATTGCTTCACTGTGATTTATGTGTGTGCAGAATAATAATGAGGTGTTATACCCTAAAGAAATGTTTTGCATTGTTGATTATGAGCTAGGCCACAAAATAGAAAAAATCACTTTCTTTCATTTTTTTTCTCTTATTTTTTGTCTGAGCTAAAAGGAAAGTTACAAGGATTTGTCTTGTTCATAGTAAAGTGAAGGTTGATTAGGAAATAGGTTTTAGAGCCCTATTAAAATCCTCAGATTAAAGGCTCCAAATAAAACATTCTTATTTATAATTCATTTATTTTCATCTGCTTCAGGACATATGGAAAACTCATTTCTAACTTAGAAAAAACAATCAATTATAATTTGGTACTAAAGTTTTTCATCTAGTTTTTTTTTTTTTGGGGGGGTGGTGGAACAGGAAGGGTAGGTCATCTTTGCTGTGAAAAACCATCCACAAAAATTACAGTGGATATTAATGTAAAGAGTTTTAATGATGTTTAGGGCCTCTACAGAGATAAAGTATAAACATTAAAATCAATGCACTCTTACACAGTCTAAATTGAAAAAAAAAGTAGCCTCGTATTTTCTTCCTATTTTAAGGTTTTTATCTGACCCCTGTTGTCTTTTCTCTGGTTGAGCTGATCAAAGTGAGATACTCAAGAGTGRTGCAATGCATGGTACTTGCTTAATCTGCAGCTYTGAARAGCTGTATTTCTAGTGGTTKCCTGKTCTGAGCCATGCAGTGGCCTCTTTCAGTGAGGACCTGGACACTTTTCTTARGCAGTGCCCCTACAGAAACCCTGAGTTAAGCTCCTTGTGTTGGGTGACAGCTCTCTATTGAGAAATAGCAGTAAGGGGTAAAGTTCTGGACCATGTAATTTTGTGTTAGCAAGGTTATGAAATGCCATTTATGGCATCAATATTTATTTTATTAAAGTTTTACAGATCTTTAAACATCATTATAGAGCATCACTGTTTATTAGAGATCTGTGTGTGTTTCCAGAGTGCTCATTGCTATGGTTTCTGGGTACTGGAGGTCCTGAAGTTATCAATTTGACTGTGAAGCTAAATTAGGCAGTAATGCCCTTGACTCTGTTTTCTCCAGATCAAGCAATAACCTCCATGATTATSGGCTCTGTTGTGTATTAATTGACCATGACTTGTTATGCATCCTACTGAAGATCCATAACCTTGTTCAAGGTCACTTATATACTAGTCAAATGTCTTAAAAGGGTGAATATTGATGAACTCCAGTTTAAAAGGCAGCTTTCCATTTAATAATGTAACACTGCTTTTACATGTTTTAATATAACACATCCAAAACTTCTCTTCCTCAGATCTTCTTAAGACAGACATTTGTAGCAAAACTTYAGCTTTTTATAATTAATGGAGACARTAAATTATTMACTTTAGAACTRCAGCTTTTGCAAAYGGTTGTTTGCAGGGAATGCAYACTKTAAATTGTGCTCTGGTTATCTCTGAAGCTGTGGAAATTTAGTTGCGGTGCCTTCATGGAGAAGAAGAATTTGTATGAGGGAAACAAAAATTTTGAATACTTAAGGGGATTTTAATTAGAAGGCACTGCAAATAAGCAAGTTGTKCTCATTATAGTCTGTTGTTCAATAACCATAGTTTAATAATATGGTTTAATCCATGTTAAGGTCCCAGAAGTTGTAGATTTCCCTGTGCTAAACCCCACTGACTGAATTGGAGTAATCRGTAACAAAAGGCTGGCAGCTGGACCCAGGTTCATGTGTAGTGCCAGTGAGTCTCAAAAAAAGGCAGAACTATGGAGAATTTGTTAATTTATCTGAAATTAATGAAGCCATTGAAGAAATTTTCAAAATGGCTCCTAAGCCAGTGATTTTATAAACAGTGATTTTTTATACTTTTATATTTTAGTGAGAGTTATTACAGAAATTTTACTTTTCTATCCATATATAGATATGATGAATAAGAAAATTATTCTAGATATGTGAATATATTTGTTTTATTAAAATTATTTGTATTTCCTTAGTTTGTTTTCTGTAAATCTCARTGGTCTTTATTAAGATGACCTAATAACCTAATCAGTAWTATYTCARAGSCTCAAAATAGAAAAGTCAGAAGAAAATATTAGCTTGATGGAGACTGAAGAGGAAACCAGCAAGGTTGCTGGCAAAGGACCTCAGTAGTCCTGTCCTCAGCCCACTGTTTTCATACCATTTTGTCTTGGCAAAGACTTGAAGCTTGTGTTACATTTTCTCACTAGTTCTCAGCAGACTCAGACATTTCATAGGCATTTTAGTACTGATATTGATTGATATAAGAACAGTCAGTGGAATGAAAGTTAATATTAAAAAAATCCTATAAATAATAATACCTATTTCTTGGAAAATACAGGCGCTAATAAGCTTAATTAAAATAACTATGACAAGGACATAAAGTAGTATGCCAAAAATATTCTTTTTCTTCTTCRTTTACAGAAAGGTACTTTTGATTCAAATGATTTAGCTTTTTTTCTTTTGTTGCAGCTGAAYTACAGCAAATACTGTATTATGCCTTATACTTCATGGGTAGCATGGCACTTCTTTCTTAGAAGAAAAGAATGAATATGAAGCTGCTTCTATGGTTCTGGCAGATGAATAATATCTTACATTCTGAAAGCCTAATTTTTCATAGTTTCAGAACTTATTTGATATTTGCTGTTAAAAACTATGCCTCATGCATTTTAAGTCATTTGTAGCAACAAGACAATCCCACAACACAGGGTCCCAGCTGAACCCCTGTGTTTGCTAACACAGTATTCATCTACCTCGGGTCTTGCTGGTTTCTAAGTTATAAAACAAAGTGAGCACTGCTAGAAAACTATATGGTGTATATAGAGAGATGCTGTGCAATTCCCAAACAGTGCAGGCCTGATGCTATTATTGTGTTTACTTCCATRGGCACACTTTGTGCTGCCAGCCAAGTAAGTTTAGTCAGATGCTAAATAAGACTGAAATTGAGAATAATGCTCTGAGAAAGTGAACAAAGCAGTATTCCCTAATATTTTCTAGTATTTTCTTAAAAGAAAAGTTGCAACATGATATAGGTTCACAGGTTTTCCTTGAATTCAATTGAGGAAGATTTTGCAAAATGAATGCAAATATTCTTCATGATTGAAAAGAACCCAAAATGAAGAAATTCCTTAGAAAAACTATTTACCTTAAATGATTCAGTAGTYGGCTCATTTTGAGGTATATTGCAAATGGGAGGCAAACTGTATTTTTAGAGAAGGAGGTAGGAGGTAAGCCTTGTTATTATATCTGGTATGTTCCTCATCTCCCAGTTCTAAAATTAAATCCCTGGATAAGATTTAAACTGGATGCCKGAGGCTAACTATAAAGACCAGAATTTCTTAGTCCTTCTGGATTGAATTAATTCCATCCAATACTGGTATAATAGAGATGTCTGCATATTGAACTGATCATCTTTTTCTGCTTTTATAATGAATGCTGAGAAATAGGTGGGTTTAGGTCTGTCTTCTTTCAGGTATGTGAATCAATTGTGCCTTTAAAGTGGCTGTTTTTCTCTCTTTGCTGTGAGACAGCTATCTGATGTGYAATTTAATGCACTCATCTGCATTTGATTATATGAATTCCCCCTATAGTATTTATTGCATTATAAAGAAGGACCCCTTCACCAAGTAAATTCAAAATTCAGAACATTAGCTCAGAAAAGCTGCTCAGTCCAAGGTCATTGCTGCATGATTTAACTTCTCATTCCATACACTGCCCGTTTCACCTAATGAATTATGTTTAGCTGTCCATTAGTCTTGCAGAATACATTTCTCCTCTCCTTTTTTCCCTTTTACATTAAATATCACATTCATAGATAATAAAAATGTCCAAAAAATATATAGCCATAGAAAAATGCTGTATTCAWAATGGGGCCAGATATTTTGAGCCTAAATTTTCACAGCAGGGATTTAAAAATGGGTGTGATTTCTCTTCATCAAAAGTCAGATTAATACAGCCTTAGCAGAGTTCTGTGCTATAGATGRGCCCTATTAGAAGGTCAATACTTTCAGACAGTAACTCTTTCCTTGAATAAAGGTAAGCTTGATGTTTCATGTTATGACTTTAGGAATACACTGGGATATTTCAGAGATTAGTGAAATAGTTTAGCAAATACTACTGTTTCTACAGCGGCTGATGTGAGTGCTCAGGTGACACATATGATCCTGGACAGTGGACTCCTCTGATACTGTCCCTCCTTTTTYCCTGTAATATACTGTGGTAATATAAAATATGCAAATCTCACAGCAGTGTTTTCATGTTYATCACAGGTTTATATACATAAACAAGGCACTACAAGGGCAGAAAATGATCTATTTCTGTTCCTGAAATTCCCAAATGAATGTCCAGCTAWCAGAGATGCAGAATTATATTTCCTCCTGTGTTTTTAGATATGTACCCCTGTAAGTTTTTGCATTCTTTATTCTTTAGCCCTTGATCTAACCTGATAATTGGATGACCTTTGTGGGAAAGGAGACATGTAATAGCAAATATCTTCTGCTGAAGAAGACTTTGGAAGAGTTTTCCTGCCTCTTGGATAAAGGCAACTCTAGGCTGGTATAGAAATCACAAAAATAGTTTTCCTTACTTCTTACCCATCAAGTGTGTGCTCTCAGAGACAGTTGCCATTGATGCTGAGATCACATGGCTGAGTTAAAGGATTTTACTGTCTTAGGTAGATTCTGATCATGTCTTGCTGGGCAGGAGTACCTCTGCTTCTGAGCCTTTGAAGGGAGCTTGGGCTATAAGACACTGTTTCAGAAACTCAAAATGGCAGCARTTTTAAGCATGTGCACAAAAAGGGCTCTTAACAAATACAGCTGAATCTTTCCATAATATAATGGTTACCAATGTAAACAGTAGGATTTTTCAATTTTTTTTCTACCAGTTTTATTTCCTCCTGTATGCTGATTCAATTTTCCTAACAGAAAATCTGGTAAAGTAAGATCACTCTTATTTTCTMATGTATAGCAGGAAAATTATTTATACATACAAATCTAGGCTCAAAACAAAATAAACTTCTTTTTAACTATAGGGTATTTATTGCTAAAAGTCAAACCAATCTTTTTCCCAAGTAGATAATACTAATACACCTTTCTTTTATTTCTGATAGAAAAATACATGTTTACCTCAGTGATGTTAATCACATTTAGATGATGAATATTCAGCACTGGCCCTGTGGATGGACTGCATGGCTCCAAAGCCATCTAAATGATGATAGTCTATAACTACTAGAGAATACTTTGTCAAAACTAAATCATTTTGCTTTTCTGCATTTTTGTGYCTTTCTGTTTTTATTGAACACATGCTTCCCAGCCCTTTCCCATAAAGTAGCTCTTTAAACTTGGTAGATGATTGCCTTTATTTCCAAGGCAAATTGCTGACAGCTGTTGCAGAATGATTCATGGTGTCTACATTTAAACAGTGATGCCTAATCATTATAAAATGATCCATCTGGGTTTTGATTCTACAGAGGGGACTTTCTGTGCTATGAAAAGACACAAGGCATGTGACACAGATATTTTAGTATGAGAACATAGCAAGTGCTCTATCTTATAACTTCCTAAATTCTTGATCTTCCCCTAAGCCTTAAAAATCAGCATATAAAGCTTGCTTTTGGAAACTGTAAGATGCTGATACAACTGTCCTGTTCTTTATTTAGGGTAAGACTGTGCCTATTGGCATAGCCTTCAGCAAGAGGTGGTTTGTGAACTGCATCATTGTAATACCAGCCTGGGGAAGTATGGTGACTCAGATTTTCCTCTGAATCACATTTTCTCTTCTGCTTCTTYCTTGCTCTGAGGGAATAGCAATTTACTTCTGGAAATTAGTATCTCTCTGCAGTGGCACAGCTGTTCTGGCCAATAAGGCTGGAAAAATACTTCAGTCTTGCCCCCATTCCTCCTTAGGTTCCTTCTGCTCACCTGCTTCGAAGGAGATACAGCTAGGTAAATAGTCTGGTTTAATCCTACACACTCAGGCCTAAAATTCAGTTTGCATAGGGCTCTAATTGCAGGGTTCTTCCATTCTCTCCTGCGTGGGTGTGTACTTACAGGCTAAACTTTACAGAGAAGACTCCAGATGTGATATGCAGCCTAGAGAAAATAAATAGCATTTTATTTTGGCTCAGTCATTCAAGTAAAAGAGGACTGATAATTTGGAAACTTTGTACYAGTGAATGAATTTAACTTTTCTTTATCAAATAGCTTATAATTTTGTATAGCAAACAAATTTAGTCCTAATGCAATCTGAAAGAGAATCTGTAATTCTGTAGATCTGTATCCTCTTGAATTTTGCTGCTTTGAGTGGAAGTTTCTTGACATTTGTGACATCAACCCATGGAGGCTTGTTCTGCCATTGCTGCATGTGACCATATTAGTACATTGTATGTGAAACTGAATGGACATCTTGCAACYTCTAAATTTTTAAGAAGGATGGCAAGATAACGGAATAAATTAATTAAGCTACAGAGGAATAATTTTTTTTTTTTTGTATTTCACCATATCTATGCTAAAGTAGCTCCCATCTAAGTATGATCTACTGTTGCGTTGGGTTTTATTCTGATTTGGTACTGCAGTATCAATCATGCTACTGTGTAGAAGAGTGTTGCTGAATAAAACACACATACACATGCCACTCTTTAAAACTGTCATTACAAGTATACAGTAACAAATAACTCTTCATATGTGATTTCTAAACTGCAGAAGCAAAGTGTGATGAACATTAAACCAAATAGCTTTTTTCCTTCTCTGAAGAAGTGTGGGACATTGATCAGGTGCAGCATCCTTAATCAGGGGACACACTGCTGGAGCAATGCTCTCCCTGCTTTTCCTTCATTCTTATTCTTRCAGGGGCTGTGATCTTACATTCTTTCTTTTTTTCTCCCTAGAATTTTCATTATATGTATCCAGATTTATGTGTTTGGTGTGTGTTTTTTATTTTCCTTATTGTGCTCTAAAAGCAATTCTGCTGAGCTCTCCAAGCTGCACTCCTTTAGTGGCCAGGAACAGACCATTTGCAGCATGTGCTTCATTCCCTGGGGCCTCACTGTTATACTGAGTCTGTTCTTTCAATATACCTATTATTGTTCTGTGCTTTTCTTCCCAAGGATCTCTTCTTGAGTGTAGACTTTTTTCTGACTATACTGAGCAGTTACTCTAACAAAACTCTGTACAGCTGCTGTTTACCACAGCTGGTGTCATCATTGCCAAGATCCAGCTTGTACTCCTGATAATGAGGAAGTCCATCACCTTTGCAAATACCTTGGTCTAGACCTTAGTTCTGATGAGGAAACATGATGTTTGTTTTACTACAGAAAGAAGAGAAAACACAAACATTTAGAATAAGCTTTTTTTTTGTAAGGACTCCAGGAGGCATGGAGGGGTGAAAAGCCCCACAATACACATGCCCTGCCTATTGTCTCCAGTAGCCATAAATGTTAATAACCATTCAAAGGATAAAMAGAATGCTACAATAAATTGTAATGTTCTTTCTAGTTTGTTTGCCRGGTGAACCTGATTCAAACCTTGTTTCAGCTGTCCTGCATTTTTCTACTAAGGCATCTTTTTTTCAATCTGAGATTATTACCCTATAAGAAAGAACAGAGAATGTATTGCATTAAGGGAATTGCTATGAAAATCTGTATGCTRATTACAGATATTTTTTTACAGAATATACCATGGTGCAATTACCCATAAAAGGTTTACATGAAACACTGTGCCATATGAGTGCACTGGTAGTAAAACAACYCTTCCAATCTTGCATCCTGGTTAAACCACTTAAAATGTGCGGGGTTTGGTTGTTGGTCTTTTTTTTTTTTTATGGCTTCCTGAAAGGGAATGACTTTTGAGGGTATAACAATCTCTGGAGGGCTCTACCAGCTCAGGAAGTTAAATGATTKGCACCCTGCTACAAGGCATCTCCTACTAACAAAACCCAGAAAGAAATATGCCCTGTTTCTGAAATGCCMTTGGCCTTGATGATTACTATGTGATCACTGTTAACACTCAGCTTCCTATCAGCCAGTTCTTCCCTGACTGTATAGTMACTTTTTGTATTAGTGCACATGATCTTTCCTTTCTAATATCAGTACTTTGCCTGGTCTCTATTGAATTTTGTCCTCTCAATTTTAAACACACTGAACTTTGTCAAAATGATTTTGAATTCCAATGTTGTCTGGCAAAATGCTTTTTACCTCTACAGTGATAGGAATGCAGTTCCACTGCAGTTCTGTAAATCATTGTTGAAAATACATTGTAGTCCCAGATTTGGGCCAGCACTGAAGATGGTCTCCAAATTTGGTGACTCCAGACATGATGACTGACGGTTGAAAATGGCAGGAATGGTTGTGATATTTTCCTCAAAGTTGTGGTTCTTTATAGTAGTAGTTACATTAAGATTATAATTAACAAGATTGTTTATTAAATTTGCAGCAGTATCACTAACTATATTAAAGTCATTCTTATATTTGCTGGAGGCAGCCAATTACATTGGCTTTACTATGCTCAGGAAACTCTTATTGTCTGCTTATAGATTGTCTTATATTCTTTTTATAGCTTTCTTCTTTTTTCGATATTTTGCAATATTTTGACTTTCAAAGCTAGATTAATATGTTTCTATTTCCTTATCCCAGTAGGCAGAGGAGATGTGTTTTTTATTCTGCTGCTTTCTTCTTGGATACTTGCAGGTGATCTTTCTCTTGAGATTGCCTTGGCTAGTTAGAAAAGTTCTCTAAAATAATTCCTTCTCTGAAGCTTTATACTATCGCTTTTTCAATGTCTTCTTCAGCTCCTTTTCTTGTCCTGGACTACTTTCTTTAYCTGGACTACAGTATAAAATGCATTTTGTTTGGTTGATCTGGTTGATTGTAATTAATTCTTCCATGTATGAAATCTGAAGTAGTGTGGAACACTTAACCCATCTCTGTATATCATCCATATTTATGTCTCCTGTCCAATTAAACAGTGGTCTCTTCCTTCCTTTTGTCTTCCCATGACKGCTTAATGTATTTGTAGACTTTCTCCTCATTGCCTTTTGTGTCTCTAGCTAATTGAAAGATRTTTTGCACCCCAGTCTTTGATTTTTATCCATATGGGGCATGTGAGTTCTCCATTTTGCTTATCAATAATTATCTGCTTTTGTTTCCAGTTCTGTAATTATTCTTTTCCCTTTTTCAGATCATTACCAAAAATTACTGATGCAGTTAGAATGGTCTCTTCATATTTTTCCTACCTACACTTCAAAAGGGGTTTGCTTTTGTATATTTAATGTAGTTTCTCTCAGTGGGTAGTAGCTCTCGTGCTCATTTATCCTTTAGATAATCTTATTGAGAGATCTTACTGTGGGKTTTTTTTTCCTCTTTTAGYCTGCCTTWTAAGTCAGAACAAGAATTTTTAATTTTTTTATATAGTTAACCTCATCGTTTCACAATGTCTCCATATTACTTTGCTCTGCCACTTCATTTTAAGTTATAAACAAACCCACAGTAGCTCCTCCTGATGAGCAGCTTGTTCWTAGTCAATGCAGTCTGGCAGGAGAGCACAACTGTGGCAGCTGTGTCTGTGATGATGTCTGACTGGCTTCAGTACTTGGGGGAACTGGGATGCTCTCCATAACACCACTGATGGAACTCCCAGAAGAATGGACTGAACTTCTTAGCAAAATTCTTGTAAACTCACTGATTTCAAAGATGTGAAGATTTTTATAACTACAGGGAGAGAGACACAAATTCAGTCAAACTGACAGAAAAACTTCAGTCTTGACTCCAAAGTCAGCTGTGCAAGCAATGGGTGTGTGCACATGGGCCAGTCAGTGCACAGCCCTGACACAGCTTGGAAAAGGCTACTAAGAAGCCTGTGAGGAARACTGGGATGAGTTTAGGGAAATGTAGGTAAGAGAGGAATGGAAGAAAACTGGAATTACTATATGAGGGACTGCATGCACCTTTTACTAGAATACAGAAAAAGGTATGTCAAGAGTCAGAACATAATTGAAAATGAGCAACAAAAAACCCCARCCAACCAAACCACCAGCCAATCAAAAACACAAAAGAAAAATGCATTTGTAGCCCCTGCTTGTGAAATAATGTATTTCAGGACCCTATGCATTTCCTTTGACACATTTTTGGGTGAAGACAAATTATTTATTTAGCTTCCTTTTTCCGCAGTGAATCATCCTAATCTTTCAGGAAAGTAGTCATCACAAACTTTAGACTTTATCTTTGATAAAAATACCGTTTTCCCCCTTGCTTTTCTTTCAAACTTTATCTGCAAATTWTTTCTATTGTTCTGACTCTGCACTGATAAAATAACACTCTTATTCTCACAGAACTAACATCATCTGCAAATTATCTCCTTTGTTCTGATGTCTTTTCCATATAATGTTCACTGACTTCACTTATGACAGGCAATCTTTGTGTCATTCATTTGGGCAAAGAATGTAGTATGTGTATATCACAGCTCTAAAGCTGTTATTGTGCAGATCCCAGAAGAAATTTTCTACTGTCCTCTAGTGTGCTGTGTTCACAAAAATAAAAAAAAATTAGCTAAATAAAATTTTCTTGTCTAATCYAACATGTACAACTTAACATTCAAATCATCCTATAAATGTAGGTAATTTGGTTACAATTCAGAAGTTTCTTATCATGGAAACTTCAGCTTTTGTCTTTGTAACTACTTGGTGTCATAAGATGAAATACTGGTGACCCCATCTACACCAGACAAATAAGCAGTTAGGAGCTTTAATTTGCMAGGTTTTGACACTGCTGTGATTATGAATGATACCTTAGCCCAACCTGCTGCCTTTGGTAGCCTTTTCACCTGCATCTCTTTTCTTCTGTGATGTCAGGTACTGCAAAAGCMTGTTTGTTTTCAGTTTGTGTCTCTCAGTTCTGAAAGACTAGGATTAGAAGACTGAAAATATTCAAAGCTTTAATGTACCATCCAACTTGACACAGTAGGGGACATTAAATTGACTTCAAGTCATTCTCTCTTAGCTCTTAAAGAAATACACTCAACATCCCTTCTCATACAMCACTACAGTTGCTTTTCTCTTAACCCCTTAAAGACTGCTTTATCTGTTTGTCTCTAAACAATGATCAGCATGGATAAATCACTGATAATATCCCAAGTAACTCTACTCATTTCCTTTGCAATTTGATAAAGCAAATTCCTCTGTTACAGGTATGAATTACTGAAATTTATTAGTGAAGTAGAAAAATAAAAGATAAGACATCATAAAATAAAAGACAGGACGTAGATCATCTAAACAAAGTTGCCTTTTTGATACACAGTACCAATTTTTTACATTTTCTTTGCTATCTCAGAKTGCACTACAGTTAAACACAACAGCTCCATGTACCATTGCCTTTTCAGTGAACAAAAATGGATTTTATATCGTTACATGCATGGTTTCTCTGATCTCTATTAACATATCATTTTTGCCTGTTAACTTCCTGTGACATATGGCAAAATCTATGAGAAAAATTAGATGTTATATTACAAATAAAATATCTGAATATTCATGTCAGCCTTTATGTGGAAAGGTTAGTACAGAYTTGCTTGGAACACTTGTACTATAAACATTATGTTACATTTTTTTGTAGATGATATGTGCAAAAAAATCCCCTGCTTTAAAATTATTTGTAACATATTGATTAAGCTTATTAGGATTTTTTTTAATAATCCTTTGACCTTATAACTGAAATTACTAAGATCTGATTTTAAATTATGTAAACTGGAATTCTGTATAGCAGCAGAAAAAAACCCCTCAATTTTAAGTGTGGTTTGTGAGACATATGCTGGGATCCTCTGAGGAATGTTCACTTCCCAGTAACATGAAGTACCATTTGCTATCTCAGTGGGAATTGCCAGATATTGAATGTCAGGCCTGCCACTGGTTCATTTGTACATTTTGGACCTTAGGATTTTGTCATATGGGGGAGGAATGAAAGCAAAAGAATGGCAGAAAAAGGCAGTTGCAGGAAGGAAAAATATATTTCTCTGAAGACACTGCTGTATTTTTAATTGCAGCTGTTAAAAGCACTTGTCTGGCATGGTAGGCTTGGCATGATGCCTTGTTCAAAGAAGGCTGGTTGTATTATATCCTCTGTGACCTGAGAGAGACAGTGGTGGCTGCTGTCATAGTCTTTTCAATCTTCATGCCCTCCAAGCTTCRGTGACTCAATTGCTTTGTGTGGCTCCTTGCCACCTCTATAAATACATCAGAAACAAAAGGAASGCTGAGGAGAATTTCCATCCTTTATGCATGGGGAAACAGTGACAAAGGATGARGAAAAGGCTGAAGTACTTAATACTTTCTTTACCTCAGTCTTGAAGAGTAAGACCAGTTGGCCTCTGGGTACCAGCCCCCTGAGCTGGAAGACAGAACTACGACACCATATTCCAAGGGGAAATGGCTGGTGAGCTGCTACATCACCTCAACACACACAAGTCTGTGCTGGATGGAGCTGGATGGGATCAACCCCAGAGTTATGAGGGAGCTGGCAGAACAACTCACAAAGCAACTTTCAATCATTTACCAGCAGCTCTGGCAAACCAGGGAGGCCCCAGTTGATTGGAAGTTTGCAAATGTAACACCCATCTATAAGAAGGATTGGAAGGAGAATCTGGGGACCTACAGGCCTGCCAGTCTTACCGTGGTTCTGGGTAAGGTCATAAAGCAGATCAGCTTGAGACTCGACTTTACTAAAACCTTTGATCCCACTTCCCACATTARTTCTCCAATATTCTAGAGAAACTGGCTACTCACACCTTGCACAGSTGCCCTGTTTGACAGGTAAAAGAAAAGGAGTAGATGACTGAGCTCAGAGAGTGGTGGTGGAGTTGCATCTAGCTGGCAATGGTCATGAATGGTGTTCCCCAGGACTCAGTATTGGGGGCAGTCCTGTTTAATGTCTTTACCAGTGATCCAGACGAGGGGATCAAGTGTGCCCTCATCAGTCAGTTTGTAGATGACACCAAGCTGAGTGGGAGCTGATCTCCTGGAGAGTAGGGAGGCTCTGCTGGGGGATCTGGATAGGCTGSATCATACAACTGGAGGCCAGTTGTATGAGGTCTGACAAGGTAAAGGACTGAGTCCTACCCTTGGGCCACAACAACCCCACGAGTCTACAGTCTGGTGACAGTGGCTGGAAAACTGTCCTGTGGAAAAGAACCTGGAGGTGCTGGTGATAGTGGATGAACATGAGCCAGCATGTGCCCAGGTGGGCCAAGAAGGCCAATGGCATYCTGGCCTGTATCAGCAACAGTGTGGCCAGCAGGAGCAGGGCAGTGATTTTCACAGAATCACAAAGTTGGAAGAGACTTTCAAGATCCTCAAGACCAACCCAGCCCTAACACCTCAACTAGACCATGGCACCGASTGCCACATCCAGTCTTTCTTTAAACACATCCAGGGATGGTAACTCCACCACCTCCCTGGGCAGACAATTCCAGTATTTTATCCCTCTTTCCATAAAAATCTTTTTCCTAATATTCGACCCATATTTCCCTTGATGCAGCTTCGGACTGTGTCCTCTCATTCTGTCAGTTGCTGCCTGGAAACTCCCCCTGTACTCAGCACTGGTGAGGCTGCACCTGGAATCCTGTGTTGAGTTTTGGGTCCCTCACCTCAAGAAAGATATTGAGAGGCTGGAGCAMGTCCAGAGAAGGGCAGTGGAGCTATTGATGGGTCTGGAGCATAAGTCTGATGGGATCTGGGACTATATAGCCTTGATAAAATGAGGCTCAGAGAGAACATTACTGCTCTCTATAAGCAACCTGAAAGGAGATTGGTGGGGGTCAGTTTCTTCTTCYAAGTGACAAGCAGTAAGACAAGAAGAAATGGCCTCAAGTTGCACCTTGASGTTTAGATTGGATATTAGGAATTTTTATTTCTTTCAATCTAAATGATCATCAGTCATTTGGAAGAGGCTTCCAAGGGAAGTGATGGAGTCACCATCCCTGAATGTATTTAAAAYATGTGTATATGTGGCACTTAGGGAAATGGCTAGGGACTTGGCAGTGTTAGTTTAACTRTTGAATTCCATATTCTTAAAGGTAATTTCTAGGATTAAAGGTAATGATTCTAGGATTCTGTGATGGGAGGCAAGCGTATCTCAGAATAATTTCTATATGGAAGCACCGAGCTCAGTTACCAGCATGTGTGTACTGGCAAACAGTCTTGAACCTTAGAATGAGASACAGATTGTGTAGTGCTGGGTTAATGGTTKSATGTGATAATCTGAGAGATGTTTTCCAACATAAGTGATTCTATGATTATGTGATTTTATGTGCACAGTGCAAGCACTGGAAAGCAGGAATTTGCCTTGCCTATGTTGTCCTCTCTAGGTATTTCAGTAACTAYCCTCTTACTCTAAATAACATGAAGAGTGAATTAAAGATCATTATATGAATACTTTACTTCAGATGAGGGGAAAGTGAGTAAGTTGTATTGCARTTGAAATATTTTATGTGGATAGATGTTTTGTCCAATATTGCTCTCATAACTAGAGAACCAAAGGTAAGGGTTATGAAACTTACACAATAGCACCTAATAATTTTCCTA
>CADDXX010000247.1:1158887-1204108 GCA_902810485.1 Alauda arvensis | reverse complement strand
ATAACATTTGCATCCCCCAATGGCTGCTTGTTCACATTCAGAAAAATCAGTCCTTTTTCYAACTACTTGTTGAACAGTAAACTGTCAACATAAAAAAAAATAAAAGCTCTTGATGGTACCCACTGGAGAACAAACAGTGGAAGCACTTACATGAACCTTTGAGCACAAGTCATTGTTTTATGATTAGATTTCCAATGTACCAGAGTTTTATAAACCATACCTAATTYTTCACACACAGTGCTCTTTTCTCCAGCTTCTAGAGAAAGGAAAATGTAACCACTTTTTAGTGTGAACCTTTTATATTAAGCCAGCCTGTCTGGATGCTGTTTTATGAGGGAAAGAGTTACAGCTTAGAATGACTAGCAGAAAAATAGCCAGCAATGATTATCCAGACTAAAGGCCAAAGGGGGAGGTATAACAGGTTGGAACAACCTTTTGCAGTTTATTTTTTTYTTATTGAAGTGGCACAAATCCATTTCCTGCTTCTCATTTTCTACCTGAGAAAATTCTTTGCAAAGGTAACAGGACAAGCTTTTAACAGAAACAGTAATAAAGTTATCACTAATATTTAAGAACCTTCCTGTTAAATCGTAAAAACATGCATTTGCTTTAATAACATTTAACATATTTCAGGTTTCATTATGCCTGTGACAGACACTTTTGCTAAAAGCTGATTTCTGTGAATGTTTATTACATATTCCATGACTGGGAAAAATTTTCTGCAAGATAAAAGACTACCAGATTTTGAATTTGTTGACTGTTACAAAATGAAAAGGAATGTGATTTCTGTATTGGTAGATCAGCCATGTTTCAGAGCTGTGTTATGCTGGAATGCTTTTTTCTGTAGTAGATACTGAACTGCACCACTGGTATGGTTTGAATAACTTTAGAGAGTCCTTCCTTGTGTCCATGATCCTTTTATGGAGCAGGTTTCCTGAATGGGGCTTTTTCCCATGGTATACATGTTCTTATCAGAGAACCATAGAATGATTTTGTGTTGGAAGGGATCCTAAAGATCATCTAGTTCCAACTCCCCTGCCATAAGCAGGGAAACCTTCCATGARACCAGGCTGCCCAGCCCCCAACCAGCCTGGCCTTGAACACTTCCAGGAATGGGATATCCATAGCTTCTTTGTTCCAGTGCCTTCCCAATCTCATAGTGACAAATTTATTCCTAATATCTAATCTAAACCCTCTGTCTTTGAAGGGTAGATTTTTCAAACTGWCTCTTTTCCAGGCTGAACAATCCCAACTCCCTCAGCCTGTCTTTATAGGAGASGTGCTCCTGACCTCTGATCATCTTTGTGGCCCCCTCTTGCTMCACAGGTCCCTGTCRTATCTATGTTAGARGCCCCAGAGCTGGACACAGTACTTCAGGYAGGGTCTCATGAGAGTGGAGTAGAGGAAAGAATCACCTTCTCTGACCTACTGGCCATGATTCTTTTGATGCAGTCCAGGATACAGTTGGTTTTTGCTGCAARTGGACGTTGCTTGATCATGTTGARTTTCTTGTCCACCAGCTAGCCTTTCCTCAAGGCTAATTTCAATCCATTCCCTACCRCACCTACATTTGTGCTTGGGATTGCCCTGACCCAGCTGCAGGACCTTGCACTTGGTCTTCTTGATCTTCATGAGGATGATACAGGCCCAACACTCAAGTCTTTGAAGGTGCCTCTGGATGACATTCCTTCCCCMCAGTGTGTCAATTGCATCACACTCCATGTGTTTAGTGTCAACCACAAACTTCACAGATTTCACAGAATATTCCAAGTTGGAAGGGACCCACAAGGATCACTGAATTCAACTCTTAAGTGAATGGTTCACACAGGGATCAAACCTGTGACCTTGGTATTAGCACCATGCTCTAACCAACTGAGCTAACCTCAGGGTCCAGACTTGCTAGGGTGCACTCAATTTCCCTGTCCACATCCCAAGAAAGATATTAAACRTCACCAGTCCCAGTGCTGACTCCTGAAGAGCAACACTTGTCGCTGGTTTCCACTTGAACATCAAGCCATTGACCATAGCTCCTTGAGTGTAACCATCCAGCCCATTCCTTATGGGCCASCAATGAAGCCAACTTACTGGCCAAAATGGCTGGATTGTGTTTTCTCACAAACTGTGAACTACCAGTGGTTAGAAGTTATCYGTGTTAACTAATCTGCCTTGTAAGTAATACTAAGTATATAGCATATTTAAAAGTAGTCTTAATTTGTAAACATGCTATTTTTTCTCCAGATAAAAGGCAATATGATTCTTTGTGAATATATGAATCCAAAATCATCCTGGGGATGGAATCTGTGTCAGAGGCAGTTTTGTTCCCATTGCTCCAGTGAAGTACTAATCAGATGACTGACAACAACAGAAGCAAAGTACCACTTTATTCASTACAGTTAAATTTATGGTTATATTGTTATAGGAAGATAAAACTGCATGTTTCCCGCCTACCAGGTAGAAAAGAGGAAGCAGGTAAAAGAACTAGAAATAAATTGCTTGCATATAAAAATGCACAGTAAAAGTCTTATTCTTTCTTGTAGATATGGTTTGAAAGTACTCCAAAGGACAGTCAAGCTTTAGGGAAATGTTCTAAGAACAGTACTTTAGAGATTCTCTGTTTAGATAAAAATTTACTGGGCTTTTTCAATACTGGTTAAAAAGTACTTCGAGATCACTAATTCTCTGCAAACTTAAGGGACACAATCAAAGAAAACATTTATGCRTTCTATTCTTTGATCAAAATGTAATTAATACCTCATATAGATCAGGCATKATATTAAAATTCTTCTTAAAATATTTGCTTTAATGATTTGTAATTTACTAGTTCAAAATTAGGTTTATACTGAACGTTTTAATGGCACATTGTGTTTGGAAAGCAACCAAGTTGTTTGATTAATGCTGGAACTAGYGAACTATTTTACAGATTCATGACCTATGTTGCAGTAGCCTGGTCCTCTCCTCTTGTTCCTTATTTATAAGTGTCTTCCTACCCCAAGTAATATCTTTACTTCCTCAAYAACATCTGCTAGGCTTTCCTATTCACAGTATGCTTGGCTCTCTCCCATGTTCCCTAAATCCCAGCTGCTGGGGAAGGAGCAGCTTGTATAAGAGCTGATTTCAACATAATACGTGTGCTGATTGAGAGATGAACAAATCTGATTGTTGCTGAGCTTGTATGGCTGCCTTTCCAGTGTGGGTCTTATGCTGGGCTTCTGTTTCCTCTTTTCAGATGCCAATATTGTCAAATCTCTTAGCAACTTGTCTTCTAGGTGCCAAGCTCCCTGTTGAAATGCAGAAGAGTGGGCAAAGGTGGTGGGAATAGTGCATAGATGAGTAAGAGAGCTGCCAAAGAGATGGACAGTCAGATATGTTTAATCTCCTTATCAAAGCAAAATTTAAAAAGCGAATCAAATAGCAGGAAGGGAACAGCTTATGCATGTGTGTCCTGGTCCACAAATGGAGTCCAAATTTGTGGCACCAACATTGCCCTAAGAGCCTTCCCAGTATTTCCTAATTTCCTCTAGAAAGTTTCCTTCCAGAGCCTCTGGAGCTACGCACAACATACCCCTCACTGGTCGCTCCAGTGTCTTCCCCTACTCATTATCCAYAGTCACATATCTTCTCTCCCACAGTGACCATACTCCCTCCAAGCCTTGGGCCTAGTTTCTACCCCAGAATACCTCTTCCCAATCCTCTGGTCCCAACCCTTTCCACCTCCACTTCACCTGTGGGTCACACTTAAGCTCAGTGCCCCATATGCATCTACCTATTTTCTCAGGCAGGTCCAGGTACTTTGATTTACATGGATAGRTGTTGTAGTGTGCTCCTAATCCAGGGACTATGAGCAATKGGGCYGYGACATCWCCCCCGGGRTTCCTGAGTGTTCTGGACATCCACCAGATGATCAGAGTAGGAAATCATAAGACAGGCTCTGCTTGCCACTCCACAGATGATTTCATTAACAAAAAGCACCCTTAACTCAAAGGCAGGGCAGAGGCAGGGACCATAAACCCAGGACCCACAATGACTCATATAGAGGAGGATCTCAGGGAGGGTACAAACCACAGCCAACAGTGGATGAGCACAAGGTAGAATGACAATTTTTAAACCAATGAGGGGAACACAGAGGTGGGGAACAAAGACTGACCCATGAGGTACCAGGCTTAGGAAGAGTGACATGGAATCATCAGGAATAAAGGAAGGCCTGAGGGAAGAGTGAGAGCTGTATACAATAGAGGCTAAGTCAACTACACAGGGAAAGAGAGGGATACAGAACAAACCATTTTGAGAGACTACAAAACTATACATTAAAAAACCACATCACCACAGGTAGGTCTGAGCTGATGGATTGCCCTTACCTCCTGGATTTGTTCCCAATAGGCAGTTGCACCAACTTGTTARTTACTCTGACAGCTAAGTGTGTCCTTTCCCTTGGACTCCTTGTTTGCTGTGTTGGTCTTGGATGGCCTGGTTTTTGGTAGCAGGAGGGCCACAGAGGTGGCTTCTGTGAGAAGGTGCTGGAAGCTTCCACCATGTCCGGCAGAGCCAATCCCTGATGGCTCTGAAGGTGGACATGCCACTGGCCACACCTGGGCCAATTATAGTGGTTGCTAATGCCTCTGTGCCAATTACAGTGGTTGTTAATGCCTCTGTGATGACATAGTTAAGAATAAAATCAAAACAGTGGGGGCCCAGTTGTTTCCTAGTCAGAKAAGAGGACAAGGTGGGACCTTGTGAGGGAAACAACACGGAGACACCAAGGTCAGAGGAGAAGGAGGAGCAGGAAGTGCTCCAGCCCCTGGAGCCGACATTCCTCTGCAGGACATGGTGAGACCATGGTGAAGCAGGTGTGCCCCTGCAGCCCCTGGGGATCCAGGGGGGATGCAAAGATCCACCCACAGCCCATGGGGTTCCAGGGGGAATGCAGAGATCCACCTGCAGCCTGAGGGCAAGGTGCCCACACCAGAGCTGATGGATGCCTGGAGGAGGCTGTGATCCATTGGAGGACCTGGTGGAGAGAGAGGGCCCTTGCTTCCAGGCTGGAGCAGCCTGTCCTTGGAGGACTGACCGCATGGGAGAGTGACCCATGCCATAGCAGTTTTGGAAGGACTGCTGCCTGTGGGTGTGAGCCCACATTGGAGAAGTTCATGCAGAAATGTCTCCTGTGGGAGGGACCCCACAGTGTCATAGGGAAAGGACTCCTATTCCTGAGCAGTGTAAGAAAATATTGGGTGACAATCTGACCAAACCCCCATGCCCTGTCTCCCTGTGTTGTTTCTAGGAAGGTGGGAGGGGTGGGGGGAAAAGGGTGTTTTTGAAGGGTTTGTTTTACTTCTCATTATCCTCCTCTGACTCTGTTAGTAATACATTCACTTTGTACCTCTAAGCTGAGCCTGTTTTGTCCTTGGAGTGTTTTCTCCTGGTCCTTAGCTAAACTCATGAACCCTTTGTTAATTTTTCTTTCCTCTGCCCAGCTGTGGCAGGGGAGGGTGAACAAGTGAGTGCCTGGTGGTGGGCCAATGTCAAACCATGACACTTGTTAACATAGATATCAGTGTCAGAAGTGATTTTTGTAAGCATAGAGACCAGTTCACAGAGCAGAAATTTGGACTGGAATAGAAGTCAGTAATTGAGCTGATAGTCCTTCTGTGGTGATCAAGAAAGAGGAGTGCTTASTTTACAAGAGAAAATATTATGAGTTGACAAGCTTTACACACAAGAGGAAGGCAAATAAGAGGTATGATTGCTCTTTATAAATATTTTAAGAAGATAAACAGCAGRAATAAAGAGAAGTATTATAGTCTAAATTATATTGCCAGCAGAAGGAGAAACTGGCCATGAATTAATGCCAGTTCCAATTTAGTAGGATGGATTTAGTCCTCCAAGACTGAGRCTCCTGAAAGAGTGTTGTAAGAGCAACAAAAATATCCTACCTCAGTTTGGATGAAATTTGTCACATCATGAGTGAGACTGGGAGAGGCTCACTCTCAACAGCACTGGTACTTGGGGAGTCCCACCTGCTTGGGAGTCTGGTACTTGGGGAGTACCACCAGTGCACCAATTTTTGTCAGTAATGCTTGCTGCATGCTCCTATGCCTGCCTGAGCCAGATGGAATATTCTCGTTGGTTATTAAGTGCCTGGAGCACTAATAATACCACTTTGTTTTGTGGTATATCTATTTATTAATGTAACCTGCTATAATCTATGCCTTCTTTTCCAGCAGCTGTGAAATGATTTGATGGTTTTAATTATTTTTCATAATAACCCCCAAATTCCTCTCTTGATTAGCTTCCTAGATGAGATTTTCATTTAGTATATATTCTCTAACTTGGTGTTTGGTTTCCCTGCTAATTATCTCACATTTTTTTTCTGTGTTAAGCTGCATTTGCCATCTGCTCATCCAGTCAAAAAATAATGGAAAACCTTTTGAATCCGATTGCATTCTCCTAATTACTGGTTCTGTCTCCAGTTGTGTTATTACYCGCAGATTGAAAGATCTTGGGCCAAATAATTAATAAAAAACCTGAGATTGCTTTGATTTTAGCTGAGCCATGCTGATACATACCAAGATCCTGATCTTTCACTTCCTAGTTCCTCATCTTTCAAAATATRAACATCTGAGTCCCATTTCTCTCAGTTCTCATGTACAGTGTTGATGCTGCATTTCCCACACTTAGACCAGGCTCCCACTGTGAATGAGTATTTCATTTAGCTATACTGGGCAAGTACTCTCTCCAGGAAATTCACATGAAATTAGCAGCACTTCCAATGAGCTTCAGTGTTTCAATAAACATGAACTGAACATTTATTTGTGGCAACACATATGTGAACATTTGCACATGTTTGGCAATATCAATTTTTACAGCATTATAAAAAAAYCCAAACCGACATTTTAAGTTTTCATATGTATCTTTTCTTCTTCCTCTGTATCTAGTGATTTTTTTTTTTCAGCTTCCCAGTGTTTCTGTATGCCATTTTGATATAGGTATTTTTTAAGCCTTGCACTTGGATTCTGTGATGCTGTTACCTCCTGCTACTTGTTACATTACTGTACTGGGTTGACGCTGGCTGGATGTCAGGCACCCCCCAAAGCCTGTCTAGCACTTCCCTCTGCAGCTGGACAGGGGAGAGGAAACATAACAAAGAGTTTGTGAATTGAGATAAGGCCACAGAGAGATCACTCACCAAATACTGCCATGTGCTAAACAGGCTAGAATTAGAGATAGTAATTATATTTATTACTAACAAAATCAGAGCAGGATGATGAAGTAAAACAAAACCTTAAAAACACCTCCCTCCCCCACCCTTCCCAGCTTTACCTCCTCCCCCAGCAGTGCAGGGAGATGGGAATGGGATTTATGGTCAGTTCATCACAGGTTGTTTCTGTCACTGCTCAGGGAATTGAGTCCTCACCCTGCTGTGGGATCCCTCCCATAAGAGATAGTTATCTATGAACTTCTACAATATAAGTCCCTCCCATGGGCAACAGTCCCCCTGAAACTGCTGCAGTGTGGGTCACTCTCACACRGGKTGCAGTCCTTCAAGGRCAGGCTGCTCCAGGGTGGGCTTCTTTCTCCACAGGCCTCTCACAGCATCACAGGCTCCTCTCTGCCATCCTCCTGCTCTGGTGTGAGTCTCTTCTATTKGCTGCAGGTGGATCTCTGCATCCCTGTGGTTCTCCATGTGTTCCAGAGGCACATCTGCCTCACYRTGGGCTGCACCATGGGCTGCAGGGGAATCTCAGCTCTGGTGCCTGGAGCACCTCCTGCCCCTCCTGCACTGACCTTGGTGTCTGCAGGGYTGTTCCTCTCATGTTCTCACGCAGAGAGAGGCTCTTGCCTGGCCACAATTATACCTGCACAATCACTGTTTTTTTTTTTCTTCTTAACTGTGTTATCCCATAGTTGCTACCACCATTTCTAACTGGCCCAGCCTTGGCCAGGGGCACATCCACCCTGGAGCTGTCTGGCATTGGCTCTGCTGGACATGGAGGAATCTTCTGGCAGCTGAAGCCTCCCCTGTAGCCCCCTGCTATCAAAACCTGGCCATTCAAACCCAATACACTTATCTGGTGAAAAGCTTAGTATTTTATGAGTTGCTCTCTTCAGTTCTAGCTTCTTGTTACCAAGTTCTTTCTCACATACACCATTCTTGTCTTTTTTTCCTGTCTGTATATTTATGTCTTTTCCTAGAGTCTGTGTAGGAAAATTTTTTTTTTCATGATAGAGTCTTATTTCCAAATCAGCTGAACTGGATTTTGGAGCTGTCGAGCTATTACAGTAAGGAGATATACCACACCAACTATACAGAACTGTTTATTTCCACTGTGGAAAAAATGTTTCATATAAACAGAACTCCTGTAAATTGTTAGTTTAAGCAGTGTCACTAAAATATTGTGGCACAGACATGAAGCCATAGGGTACAGGTTTATTGCAACGTTTTATCTTGTATATTAGCAATACTAGCAYTCTTTTCAAAGGTCTTTTTAAAAGTAGGGTTTGAGCTTTTAGTTAGCTGGACAAGCAAACTGAAGGACAGTTTTWAAACCACCCAAATTTCCTCAGGGCTACCAGTTGTTTTATATTTCTAATTATCGTTTCAATAGTAAGGTGCTATTGATCTCCATTCTTCTGCTTACCTAAAAGAAATATCAGCTGAATGACAATTGTAAGCATTGCATTCAGTGCCTGCAATTTCAGGCAAAGCTAGTTGGGCATTTACCTGAGGTTTTGTTTCAAGGAGATTATTTCTTCTCCCATCTTWAATAGAATTTAACTTTTTCCCATAATACTAGTCTTTTACAATTTTATTAATCTATTCACGCTGCAACTTATTATTGCATTGCCATGATCAAAAAACCATAGGGGAGAGAGAGCGAGAGAGAAATTCCTCTTAAAAGACAGAAAATTGGGTAAAGAGGATGAGGGAATAGATATTATTAAATTTCCATTCCTTACTGTAAGAGTATTTAAGGGTCTCCTAATCTGGGCCAATTTTAAATCAGGCACATTTTAGAAAAATGTATAAAAAATTACTTTGTTCTGCTGAAATCAGTGTAAATATTTAGTTATTTGCTTTTGTAGGTTTTGCATCACATGTAATTAATTATGTGAAAGCATGCAATTTCCCATCCAGAACTTTATTTATTTTTTTTTGTGAAAAATAATTTGATTATTTATTTTAATCCTATGGAACAAGATGGAACTAAACTTACAACCCTAGAAAAAATAATATATGCCTTCAGAACATGAAAAAAAATAAAAATAGGTTTGAAAACTCTTATGAATATTCTCAAAGCATTTCAATTCCTTTGTGCAGTTTAGTTATTAAATTAATTTTTTTCTGGATTATTATGGAAATAATAGATGATTTARGCTAGACAATTTACATTGTAAAACTTCATGTAAGACAAAGTATTTGTAAGTCTAATAGATAGAATTATGCAATTACTAGTACATCATACAGTTAGTTAATGAAGTCTGGATAGTTGTTCAAAGGGCCTAAAATATTAATGGCAAATTATAAATATTGRGAAACTTGCTTATGTTGAAACTCCATCTTAGCCAATGTTACATTTACATCTTTTCAACCACACCTGAGGTACAAAGAGTTTTTGAAGTCTAACAGCAATTGCCTAATTGTTATCATCCAATAACAATAATGTTTTAAATTAGAAAACTTAGATAAATAGCCCCAAGAAATTGCCATGATAAATGATGTTGTTGTTGGTTTTTTTGTTTGTTTGTTTGTTTGTTTTTTATGAATGAAGTACTAAATCTGAATGACAACTCATTTCACMCTCTGTTTTCTGTTGATCAGTAATTCAGGGGTGTTTCTGTGATTAGGAGAATTTATAATGCCGGATTCTTGATAATGATAAACTATTCATTTGTGACATTTATTTTTGAGTAAYTTGTGTATTATTTATAGTTTGACTATGAAAGATGGATCATAACTTTTTCATTACTTGTCTCCTGCCAGTAATTCACTATTATATTCTTGTTAAAAATAATCTCCTTAGTTTTAAATTTTCAGGACTTTTCCCCTTAGTTACATCTTGCAGATGGTTTTATGGAGGCCAGTAAAATTGTGGTAATCACATGGGTGTTTATAATTTCTAAATTCATGGCCAGTCCTGCAGATAACCTCACTTATGTGACTTTTTAGGGGTCAGTCAGCAGTGTTTTGAATGGTTATCTAAAAGAAAAGGCTACATTAACAACAAATTTCTCATGATTGRAACAAATTTTTTCCCTTTAAATATTCTATCAGAAAAACAGACCAAGGRTGCCAGTTTCTTGATATGATTTTGAACACTGGATCATAAAAAGAAAATACTCCATCAATCTGATTTTTCATTTTTGTATGTCAACTTGCTCACAGTATCTTGTCAGAAAGTAAAGAACAGTGGCTATTATCCTAAAATTGAAAAAGGGAGTTTCAGTTGATATTTTATTTAATGCATCTAGAAGGGAAAAAAGGTAGTTCTAAAGAACAGGGAGACTGGTACAGCATTAAACTCAGTTGACCTATCTGAGAAATTATAGGCATTTAGTATGGACTATGTATTTTCTGGACTTCTGCTTTTGTCTCTCTCTCAAAAGTGAAGAGCAATTATGCAACTCCATTTTATGTTTGACACAACAAAATGTTTATTTTCTAAAAGRCAATAATATTCAGATGCACTATTAGTAGTATCTTGTCCTTAGGCTAGATTGGTCAGTGGAAGTTTGCTCCAGTAATGATAATGCCAGTGATTYGTACTTAATTAGCTGAGTATATTATAGATTAATTTAATCTTGAGARTTTTATGAGGGTTTCAATATATCAATAACAATGTCTAAAATACTTGCAAGGTTTGTGCTGRTATTCTAATGCTGGTGCTGTTTTAAAATCAGACAAATGCATGCCATATGAGTTTTGTGTGTTTACACTTCGGGTTCCCTGAAGTTTCTACATGACATATAGAGATCTGTGATACTTAGCAGTTACAGCTGAGCCATAGTGCATGTTAACAATCTGCATTTTGACCTTTCAATGATTGTGCTCTGTACATAGACTCCTAATACTGCAGATTTGGACTTCCTTGTAGCTAGCTATTAAAGCAATCACCAGACCATTGCAAAGGCATAAAGGAAGTGAAGGTCAAATCACTGGCACTGAATTCTAGCTTGCTGCAGTCATCTAAAAGGTAATGCTGGCTGAAAGAGGTACCACTTGCTGTGTACATGATGCACTGAAAAAAGCAAGGGGCTCATACAGTTGAAAAGATRCAGTGATTTTAAAATCCACTGTTGGCTATGTAAAGTTGAATTTATTAGTTTTTCTACTGAAAGATCAGACTATTTCAGTCATTGAATTCCATATCTCAATGTAGCTTTTAATACCTTTTGCACTCTCAAATCCTATATCTTTATTGCAATTCTACATCTTTTTGTCCAATGATTTATCTAGTTATTATTAATGTTCATTTAGTTGTAACTGGAATTTGRGTTGGTTTTGTTTATGAAAGTTTATGAGGAGTGTTGTCTATAGAAAACCTCTGTCTATGCATAAAAAGTTTCCAGATGTGCTCAGTTTTACACTTTTTTCCACATAGGGGTTTTGTACAAGTGTGGGTGAATAATTCACCAGAGGAAAGTTGTGAGATTGAAGTTGATGCTTTCTACAGAAAACAGCAAACCTTTTTTTTTTCCTATTCAGCTCACTGGAAAGTTTCTATAATCTCAAATAAAGCTTTAATTTCTTTTGTTAAAGCTAAAATTAAGCTCTCATTTTTTTTTTACTCTAGGTCTGAGTCCTGCAGTGAGCCCTTTGTGCCTTTGTAATGGTTAGGCTAAAGGTCACATTTGTGTGTCCAGTGAGATGGAAGTGTTTTAAATCATCATCACAATATTTTTTTTTTTCCCTGAGAAAGTTGAGGATGGAAAAGTAAATACATTTTCTGTAAGTCCACTTTCAAATTTTTCCAGATTAGCATTGTTAATGATTATTTCTTCGGCAGCAAATATTATATAGCATAAACAGATTTTTGTTTAATTTCTTAAAATTAGTTTTAGTGTTTCAGACTAAATTTTTGCTTCTTCTGTATTTTCTGTCCAGAAGACAATGTTTCTTCTAGAGAGTGGAGACTGTGAGGAAGCTCTCCTCCTGAGGTATGCAGATATATTTAGAAATATAATCAGACCTCAAAGACTGGTCAATGCAGACATCTGAACAGTTTCAGCTCAGTGCTCTTGTGAACTTAGTCCCCCTCAGCCTGWATTTAAGATAAGAACACATAGTAGATTGCTTCTCAGGACAGTGGAAAACTTATACAACTGATCAGACATTGAGCTGCTGTCTCTAGCTGTTGGTAGACACTGCCTGGCATGTCAAAATTCACTGCTGTAAATGTCCTCAAGTAGTCATTTAGCATATGAGGTTACTGCACATTTGGGACTGGATCAGGTCAAAGCTTTRAAGGTGTGTGTCACAGTCCTTTTGAGTTTGAATTAGGACCTAGAAGTGTAGGACTTTTGCAAGGACCTCAGAAGTGAATCTGCAGCAATGAAGGCTGACTGCACTCTGGGCWGCATCAGTACAGCTAGGAGCTTAAATTGAGTGATTGTTCCCCTCTTCTTGGCACTTCAGATGCTGCAGTTGGAGCAGGGCCCAGTTCTAGCCCTYACCCACCCCCACCCCAGTGTAAGAAACACAGACAAACTGGACCATGGCCAGGAGATGGCCACCAAGATGGGCAGGGTACTGAAGTATATGATGCAAAGGAGACACTGAAGAGACCTGAATTTGTTCAGCCTGAGGCTGAGGAAGCTAAGAGGAGAACAGAGCTAATTGCTGTCCTCAGCTGCTTAATGGGTCATTACAGCCAGATGGAGCCAGACTGTTAATGGACATGCACAATGTAAGGACAGGAGGGAACAGATAGATGTTGCAGGAAGGGAAATTTCAATTAGATTTGAGGTATAAAATCTTCATTGTGAGGGTAGCCAAACACTGGAACAGTTGGCCAGCATGACTGCTAATTCTCCTTCCTGGTGGATTTTCAAAACTTGAGCAGGCAATGCCTTGAGAAACRTAAAATGACTTTGGCAGTATTCTGCTTTGAGGGATAAACTCTAACAGCCTCAGAATGTCTCTTCCAAACTRTACTGTTCTGAGTTGGTGTATGTTACTGACTTTATATGAAGGATGTAATTCAAGTCTTGCCCAGACATCCCCTTAAAATTGTTACATATTTTTGTAGATCCTTTGTATTCCAAACTACCTCCTTAAATTTGTTTTTATCCCCACTCCATTTAGATGTTTTCAAAATCTGATTCCTATATGAGTGCAAAAAAAAGGAGTGAAAAAATGAATGTAACCTTCGGTGTACCAGAATGTCAGAGTATGTGTTATACTCTATGCCTGTGTAGCCCTATATTTTTGCCATCTATTTGGTTCTTTGTTATACCATACTGAGCTTAGATTTGTACCATTCTTTTTTCTTCTTGTGAGGCTCTGGGAGCATGGGTGAAATCTCTTAAAATGAGCAAAAGAAAAAAAGATTGAGAAAAAATTGTTGAGAAAATAGAGGAATGATGATATATAGCCTGGGTAGTTTTGCACTAATGTCCTGTTGACCCTGAGTTGAACTCCAGTGACACTTACATTGGTCCAGAGGGCTTTTGGAGCAAGCAAGGTGCAGACACTCTTCAGTTTTGTATTTCACAGCAGTCTCATGGGTCATCACTCCTACAATTTTTGATCATTGCCCTTACCCTCCTTGGTATTTTTAAAAAATATGCTACAATGTGATTAGGGGTGGCAAGTTTCTTAACTGTGTCAGTGAGGAATATGATTCACTTTAACCTTCAACATCACAAGAAAATGAAGAAAAATTAGAAGAAATGCAAATGGATTTGTTCTTTATAAGCCTGCCACCTGTCTTTTGGGACTCATTTGTGATATTTAGACTCTCCACTTGGATACTGTGCATTTGAAATGTGTATCAGAAGTGTGCTAAAGCACATCCTTTTTATTACTGTGTTTATGGCTGCTCCTGTGAAAAGAAAGCATTTGTGTCCAGATCACCAAGAGAAACATTAGCTCCTTTTTTATTTCTTGAGTGGCTAATATTTTGCTTTTTATTGCTTCGGATTTTTTTCTGTTTTCCTGTGAAAATATCTGATTTTCTGATCCCATAATTTTTTCTGAAATCTCTTTTGGCTTGGTTAATGCATGTGTAATGTGTAAACTCCATATGGATAAGGATCTGATGTACAAATACCGTGAATGGGTTCTCTGGCATTGCTTTGAGCACGAACCTTATATTTTTATCTGGGGAAAATAATGGTCTCTTAGTGGTTGCTTTAAGCATTTAGTTGGATGTCAGCTCATTTGGTCCAAAATATACAAATTTTGCTACCAGGACAGTTGATTTTCTTCAGCTTTAGGCTCACTCTATTTTAATAATGGCTATTCTGTATTCTGTTTATAATTAAACATGAAGATACTGTTTATTTTAGTATCTTCACTTCTCAGGACYACTCATTTCCCTTGTTCTGTCTTTCCCAGTATAGCCCAGCTGCTAGTCTCTCACAAGCAGCTGGGTTATTTCCTATTGTATTTTTCCTATTCTACAAAACTTCAGTAGCTATTTGATTTTCCTAACATCATGRCCCAGTCCTAGGCAGTAAAATGGCTTTAGCTATAAATACCACAGTTGAGAGGAAGTATTCAAGAAAGCTGAAATTGCAAATGCAGGGGAATCTCATCTTGAGAATGGTCATACAATGATCAGGAAAGTAGACTCTTACACTCAGCAAGAATTGCTTGTAGAAATAGTTTCAAAGGGATTAAACACATTTATTTGCCATATCCACAACAACTACATTATTCTTGTGATTATATTTTTCAGCATGTTCTTCATGATGAAGGACTTAGTTTTCTGAGTAAAAAAAAGAACCACAGAAAAAACAAGTTTCAAGATGGACAGATATGTTTACCTTTAGATACACWAATGTATTGTGATTGAAGTTATTTTTATTCTCTCTATGACGATTCATGGAAATGGGTCCAAACAATATCTAAGTGCAGAAATACTTGCTTTCTCTTCCTATTGTGCCATTTTCCAGCACTCATACTAAAAGAAATACAGTGTTTTGATGTAGTGTCATTTTGATTACTTTTACCACTTCATAGTTTCAAACAAGAGGCTGCAAAAAGCACCCTGAATGCTTTGTGGACTTGCTTTATGTGGATTAGATTAATAGGGCTTGTTCTGCAAAACTGCRTCAACAAAGTATCTTTGACTTTATTTCATTCTTATGATGGCAACTGATCCAGACACCTCCAGTCAAATTTGTGTCCAAAAGGATGAGGGACATATAATTTGAGTCAAGAAAATAGTGTTACCTTAAATTAGCCAATAGCATTCTTAGAAATATAAGAGATTGTCAGAGGGGCAAATATTTTGCTGCACCAGGCAGTTGAAGGGTTTTGGTCATGAAGTGTATTTAGTGTGGSGCACTTATAACTTTAGGATATTTGGATATAGGAGAACAGCAAAGATGAGTATTACACACCATAACTGAGAGAAAAACTTAGGAATTAGAATAGAGAAAAAAAACCAAAAAAACTTAAGAAAATGACTATCAATTAGATATTATTTTTTCTCTTGAATGCATTAAACATTTTATTCTCCATCTGCATATGGARGGTTTTATTTCCTGTCATTGAAGGATTTAGAGTACATTTTAGGAAAAAAAAATCTGCAGGTAAAATGGGCTTTGTAGAAGAAACGGCTAGTTGGTTTTTGTAGATGTCTCTCAATATCTTACCTAAATGGATGACTGAACACAGAGCAGCACATCTCCAAAGGATTTGCTCTAGCATCGGTGTGGAACAAAGAGGATATTGTGAATGGATGATCTTGGTGGTCATGATAAAATCTTGCAGTTTGTCCCACAGGTCTGTCACATTGAYGTTTCAGCAGGTGATACTGTGCAACACTGAGATACCAACAGGAGGAAAAAGCTGAAACAGATAAAGCAAAAGGTATAGGAGAAAAAATACACATGAGGACAGAGAATGAAAAACATAGTTTGTAATACTTTCAGCTTTTATTGGTGCCATTTTAGCTATGTTTGGTTACAAATACTGGATTAAACTCCTTAAAATTATTGGTTTCACAGTTGAGCCTTAAATTATGCTTTGCTTTTCAGCTACACTAAATCTCAATATAATTCATGGCTACTCTATGTCTCTTTGAGTGCCACAGAGTTCTGTTTCATTAACATCAGTAAAATGATGACTTAGGGTGCTGATGAAAACGATGAAACCATTGTGTTTCTTGCCTTAAGAACAAAAAATCTAAAAAATTATCTGCTAAATTTCCTCTTGGAAATTGATCTATTTTTTCCTTTTTTTTTTAAATTATTATTATTTTGTCTAAGTGAATACAAACTGATTATTGTTTTCTGTGAGGCAAGCCATAATTCCATATTCCTCTGTGAAACAAAAATAATTTCTAGTTTTCCTCTGATGCATAGAACTCTGGATTCAAATAGGCAGTGATAGTCAAGAATCATGCAGTGCTATCTACTTTTTTTGGCCAATCAGTAAATAGATCTAGTGGGGKCAAAAAAGGGAAAGCAAATAGAGAAATGTAAGCAATGGAGAACATACATGTTTTTCATTGAAATTGAAAATAATATAGGCAGCAGGGAAGTGCTGTGCAGGGTTTCAGATGAAAGGAATACTGTGGAAGTATCAGATGAAAGGAGAGACAGAAAGTCCTATTACATAAATGAAGGGGAGATACAGAACTGGATRTGTAGTATATTATTCAAAAGGTAGTCAGAAGTGCTGACCTCATTCTGAATGCAGTGCTGAGGTGACAAGTTATCCCCAGCACTGCTTCTCACCTTTGTWTATTATTTCTCACCATATTGTCACTTCCATAAAACCTGATCAGAATCATCCAGGTTGGACTCCATGATCTGGATAAACCCCAGCTGAGTACATAGTGTACAGTGAAGTGTAGGGTTACTTACCATCCAGTATTTTCTTTAATTAAAAATATTAATGATCTGTGGTGTCTTTATCTTATTCCATTATACAGCCTGCATGGATATTTTGAATTGCAATTTTTTTAATGGCTATTTTTGTATAGTTCACCTGCCCTTTATATTGCTTTCCTTACTGTACCTCTTTATAGTAGATTTGATTGTATTTGCAGCAGCCATGCAAGCAAAGTATAATAGAATGAATKAAATGTTAACATGTTTAGCAGAATAATTTATTTTCACTCTAATTTAAAAATGAATGTTGAACTCCACCTTTTTTTTTTTTTTGAGAAATAACGGTGGCATTTACATGTTTGGCTTTATTATTTTTAATTTTTCTTATCATTTAGACAAGCAAAACTAGAAAAAGGAAATACATTTCATCATATTTGGAAGGAAAAAGATATTGTGTCTTCATGATAAATTTATTTCTTCATAGGATCTTTCTTATGACCTATTTTGTCAGCAAGTTCTTGCATCTTGGAACATTATTTCTCTTGGCTAGACAATTTCAAATGACAGAGTGAGATTAATAATATAAATACAGGTTTTCCTTGTTCTGTTGATTTATTGGGTCCTAAATCTCTGAACACTCACCTATATTAGTCATTTTACTATTGAGAACTATGACAAAAAGTTACTCAGATGGATGACTGTTTGCAAGAAGGAGYATCTTTGTTAAGTGCAATTGATTAGCAACACACAACAAAGAAAGAATACAACCTATGAAAGTATCACTATAATACTTTGGATGGATCAGACATGTACAGACATAATCCATTATCAGGAATTGTGCAAGGAAGAGGCTTAAAAAATATCTTTGTCTGATATGTGGTCATGTCCCTGCTTGTATTTCATCCACTTCAACATTTTATCCAGCATGGGTGTAGAAAAGTCATTTGTYTGAGGCCAYAATTTCACATCCATTAGCACTGCTATAATAGATTGGAGACTTGGATCAGGCAACTCATTAGGACTGGATGTACTAGTTTATTTGTTCCTGAATGAACATGAATACCAAGCAGCACAGGAGTGAATAGATGGTATTTTCATTGCAAACAGGAAAAGTGTGTGCTGAGCTATGTCAGSATGAGTATGACTAGCAAATTGCCAAGGTTTTTACTTTCCTCTGTTGCTGTTGGGGCTGGTGGCACATAGAATACTGTGTTCACTGTCTGGGGTTTCCTGCTTCCACAAGCATAGGGAGAAGTGAAGAGAGTCTAGCACAGAGTCCTCTGCTCAGAGTAGTTGAAAGAGATGGGCTTATTTAGTCTGTTGGGGTGAAGATCCATAGTGGGCTACAGGAAGGAGAGTTACAGACAGGGTGGAGCAAAAGTCACTTTGGCAATGCTGAGTGATATAACGAGGAAGAATGGCCCCAAACTGCAGAGCAGGAGACTCAAATGTAGCTTAATGAGGCTGATGCAGCACTGGTSCTGGSTGCTCATTGAGRTTGTGRAATCTCCATCCTTGGTGACTTTCAGGACTATTAAACCCCAGCAGAGGTGAACTTGTATTGGCAAAAGCCCTTCTCTGCTCTCAGTGGGAGGCTGAACCAGTTCATATCCAGAGTCACCTACAATAAACACTCCTCTTTTGCAGWGAATGTTATTATGAAGTCCAAGACCTTTTATAACATCAAAAACAAAAGGAATGGGTGACTCCTTGATTTTGATTTCATGCTACATAAGTTTCTAAGGGAGATTAGGTGGCTGTTTCTTTCCTCTCATTGGTAAATTTTTTGAGAGTAGTTTAGATTTTGCTGATGCACTCAACTAATGCTCCTAATGCTCAACTTTGGGTGAGATTGATCTCAGTGTTAACAATGTAATTTCACCTGATTGGATGGTATACTGTTGTCACGTCTTTCATTGTTGTCATCTGCCCCCAGAACTGAAATTAAAATTAGAAAAAATTTAAATTAATACAGGTGTTTAGTATTGAGCCATCTTCCAGAAAGACCTTTTCTASYAACATACAGCAACTTCAATACAGARAAAAKAAGTTAAAATAAGTGTCAAATCACAGTTTCTTGACAGAATTTTCAGATTTCTCTATTTCCATATAATGAAAATATACAAATAATCGAGTGCCATGAGTATGTTTTATATCTTGTGGTTTTAGAAACTGAGGGCATGTAGTCTCTCAAAAATAGCAATAGAATGTACAGATCTGAGCAGACTATACAGAAACAATTATTTCTGTCTTTCTCCTACAAGCTCTGTGGAAAGCAGGGCTCTGTACAAMYTYGTTGTCATGTTGTTTACATGCCTACTAGAAATGGTTGTGTTTTTATTTGTCACTCAACYTGTGTGTGTCAAGTACAATGACAAGGGCATCTAGTCTCTGCACTGTGTGGCAAACTACAGCAGAGAAATTCATAAGCAGAAACTTACTGGTGAATTATCCCCATCTACAAAGTCTGCCTCTTACCAGTGTAGAGAGAGATGTGCTGCTGTCAGTTTGAACTGACTCCCTGCCCCTGGAAGGCATAAAAACAAAATTCCCCCAGGAAGTCTCCTCATGCTGAGTAGGGTTGCCCACAGATATGGGACCCTAAACAAACAGCTGAAAAAAGTCCAAAAAAGCAGTAGCCTGGCAGGGATAGTGCTGACACCTCTCTAGCTTTTGACAACTTTCTGGCACTAATCATAGCTGCAAGCCTCATTTTGCAGGTGGACTATCTAGCCTGCTGCAGACTTGTAATATTGGCACTAATTTTTGTTTATGARGAAAAAAGAAGGAAGCTTTTTTAATTTGTACTGTTGAGTGGGGACCTTTGGAAGATGGYGTTTGAAGGTGCAAAATATGTCAGGCAGACTCTGGATTGTAAAAAGCTGGTGAAGCAGTTGTTAGCAGAACATAGAGGATCAAAAAAAGCCAGAAGTTCAGAAACCAAGTCTCAGCTTATTCTTCCTTATCAATCAGGATAACAAACTACACACAGCCCATCTCAGTAAAACCTCAGAAAGTCTTTGAATTAAACGTGAAAAAAAGATCTTTTGAGCTGCTTCCTCTGCATCACTTCAGGTTGTGGCAAGTGCATTTTTCATCATGCAGTGAAAGAAACTGGCCTGATTTACCTCTGACCAGACTTTTTGTGCTCTTCACTGGAGATTTTCTCAAGCCTGCTGTTGGGGTGTTGTTTCTAGTTTGTCAGCTCTGCTGGGGACACTAATGAGTCTGTTGATACAAAYTATAATTACATGTTTCATGGTGCTGAACTGCTTTAAATTTTATTCCTTTCTATCATGCAACTTTATGGTGTTCTAAAAGTTGCGATCTACCTATCATCAGCACAGCTGACTGGAAAAAGTTATTTTTCCTCATTCCTTTCCCACATRTATWWCACAGTAGTAAAACCYCAGTGATTARCATGTTTAAAATATATGAARGATATCGGGTCAAGTGCCATTACAAAGGTGGGTTACTATGAGACAGCTTCTTATCTGTATGGAGAAAGTACTTCTAAATAACTGGCAGTGTCACTGCACCKCTAAAAAAGGTCAATCTGCTCAGTGCATTTGTTTCATGTAGTATTTTTCTGATATTTTTTGCCTTTGAGTGAAGATCACAGCTGAAGTTGAATCTTCTATTTGTTATTCAAGGTGGAGATAATTTCAGCAAGCTTTTGTAATGGAYTTTTATTTGCCAGGCATCTTAAACTGCTTTTTGTACTGATTTTATATGAAAATGTGTACACACAGGTGTGTGTGTGTCTGTGCCTGCATATATATATATATATATTTACTTCAGCATACTTGTATCTGTTGGAGATGTCATTTTTCACTTGAAGGTTAAAATGAGGATTTCTGAGATTTGTGATATAAAAATATACTGTGCTTTCTGTTCTAGTGGGACATTTACCRCTTTATCAGAATTATGTGCCATGATTAGATTCTCTGGGATTTCAATTGATTTTGGTATTTGGATTCTGAACAGTAGCTTTGTTCTGCAGCTTGACACRGGCTCCTGAAGCAGCTTGGTCTCAAGAGATACTTCAAAATATTTCCTCCATGTGTCCATGTATTTGTATATTAAGCAAAATAGATTTTAAGACAACCAATTTCCAAATAGTGGTGTGTGGATAAAATAGTAACTACATGTCCTGGTTTGGGGCTAATTTCAATTTTTGACAATTCAGCTTCATAAAGTCGCCCCAGGACATTGCACATGTATGTTTGTTATGATGGAGTTTTATTTCCTTCATTTCTACACTTGAATATTTTGCAGGGTATAAGTGTACATTTGAATTTGAATGACTGACTTCTCTTGCCTGAGAGGACTTGAGAGTCTGTTATGAGAAAGGAATATAACTCTGTCACTATTACTGTTTGCCACTTGCAATAGTAAAATATTAGCAGGCTTAAACTTTTTATTTGAGTGACTGTTGTCACTGCAGTATTGTACATATCAAAGTACARAAAAGAAGTGTAGAAGCAAAAAGTCCTGCTACATGAATGCAATCATCTGGAGACTCTGAAGGTGATAGTTTTATAAATATAACTAAACATTTACACAGTTTTATTTTAAAATTCTTCCTGCAAAAAATATATTTTTAAATTATTTTGCACCTTTTAAGAAATCTGTGCTGAAAATAGAATTGCATTTTTTGTGCCAACTTTGAATTATCTAAGTTTTGTTATATTTGGATATAATTATGACGTCTTAAAATAAGGAAATTATAATTTTCTCTYTTTCTTTGCAGAGTCACAGTGTACACTCTGTGGGGAGCCTGAAGGTGAGTGTGTTTTCCTACTAATATTTTTCAAAGCAGCTAGAGGTGAACACTTCACTTTTATAATACTCATGTACAATAAATTGGAAATAGCACATGAAGGATGGAAACCAATGAAAGACATTCTACCCAATGTTAGATACAAAAAATTGTATGAATTAATCTGAACACATGCTCCAGGCAGGAAATACCATAAAGGACAAATATCCCATTAGAACAAAAATTGAAATATTTACTTCTTATTCTTTTGTGTGTTTGTAAAACTAATTTGTCAGTAAGCAAGAGTGTAAAGAGACATTTRAGGACATCAATTTGAGAATGGAAAATGTAGAGATGGGACATAAAAGAGAAATGAAAAATATTTTTAGATTAGATATTACATTAACAGAGAGGCTAATATATTTTAGCAGATGAGGTGAATAAATACTGCTTCTGAAATARAGATAATTAAGCTGAAACCTATGTAGTTCAAATACATGCCCACATGATAGTGTTTGATGGTTTATTTTGTTAGATTTTTTAAGTGAATAATTTAATATCAAGATGAGACCCTCATTTTACCTAAATGAATGCTCAAGCAATGAAAATACTATTTTTAAAGTATGCCATTATTGAAGACAATATCTCTAATTTATTTATTTGTTTATTAACATTGGTGCTGTTATAAAGAAAATATTAAAAGGTTGCCTTAGTTTGAAATCAGCCTCTTGGAGTCCTTCTAAGGAACAGAGTTCAAGACAGTCAATGTAAATGCTGGAGCAAAGTATATGAACTAAAAAAAATTACATAATTTAGGTTGTTCACCGAGACATTCAGCTTTATGACTTGAATAGTTRCTGAAAAAAAGTTTCAGTTTCTAGAGTTTTATAAATTTAGGAGGAAGAAGTTATAGAGATACGAAGCCTGGAAGTGGAAGACTTTGAGACCTTGCATCTACTGAAGTAACTCAGTAAATGAAACAATAATTATCGCTTTCTCCTTTGTTGTCTATCAACAAACAATTCTTTTAGAAATTTGTTTTGACTGCATTCCTTTAATAAACAGTCAATTGTTGATTTTTCATTCTGTTTGTCCTTTAGTTGATAAATTTATAGTAATACAGATACTTGTATGAAAAGGAAAAATGAGATTGGTGTTTGTTTGCATTTCATGAGATATTTCTCTCCTGATAAGGTCGGCCAACTTTAAAGTTATGCATTGGATTAGTTCTGTTTTGTTATATGTTGTGCCTGCTTCATAACAATAGTTTTCCTTTCTTTTCACTACTGCTTTTTSATACCTCTTCAGCTTTGCAAGTATTCATAAATATATATGAACTCTGCAAAAAGGGAATTTTAAAAAGGGTAATTTTTTAACATTAATATGACTAAAAACCCACTTTCAAAAAATAACTATATGCATTATTGTAGGAACAGGCCTCAAGAACATAATGCTCAGTTTTTAGCTATACAGAAATGAATTTTCCCAGGAGTGAATGTCTCCTGGATCACCAGTCTCTCCTCTAAAACACAGTATTAGTGGAATGTTAATTATTAATTCTCTATCTCAATTTAAAAAATATTGATATCACTGTCACCTTCAATTAGTATCCAGACGTAGAATATGAAGTTTTTCCCTTGCTAGATTTTTATCTAACGCTGATCATTCACAGAAGTTAGACATGWGATTTTATGATGAAGAAGTATTTGCTCTGGGGATATGACTTCAGTTTTTGGAAGGCCATTCAAAGAGAAATTTCATATTTTTGTTTTACAAAACAAAACAAAACAAAAACACCAAAAAACCCCACAAAAAAACCTGAAACAAACAAACAGAACCCCTCAAAAATATCCTTTTCCTCCTCAATGTTCTATAAATTTTGCTGTGGTTCCACAGTATACTAAGAGAAAGGAGGAACTAAAAAATTTTGGGATACTTTGTGGCTTTTAGTTTGCTTTTTTAGAATTTGAAGAAAATTCAGATAGTATCAGTTAAAGTTAGGTACTGTTTGCCTCCAAGCTCCTTTTTTCTCCGTCCTTTTCAGATTAGAAAAAAAAAATCCAAGTTCACTAAGTGCCTTAAAGTACTGTAGTATGTAAAGGTGAATTTACAGAATTATGTGACAGACATAGTCCTCCTATGCTGGTTTCCAAAGTTCCTGTATTTGAACAGACATAGTCCTCCTATGCTAGTTTCCAAAGTGTTAAGCAGGGATTCATCTGAGAAATAGCAGATGTGGGGAAATTTCCCCGGCTTGGGTGAGAGGAAGACAATGTTTCATATCTTATGTTTTCTGGGTTCCTCTGAAGCWGTTTATGCCATTTCTTGAAAAACCTGCAGGCAGCTAGCTGTGTTCTGATCATGCTTGGCCTTCTGTCACAGAAGCATTTTGGCAAACCCCAAATTCTGATTGTCAAATTGGCCAACAGTGGTCTCACTGTTCTGGCTCACTCTGGTTCATCCTTTCTCTAACCATCACTCCCCTTTCAAAACCAGTGGTTTTGGATTATCTGAGTAYTATAAAAATGACCAGAGCTCTTTGCTGGGGGCACTTTGTGGAGTTGTCAGCAGTTAGTGCTGCAYTGCAGGAAGCAAGTGCATTTATCTGCATACACGTTGTGGCACAGGTGTGGAGCAATGTGCGTGCATTGTGTGTATTTTGTAGAATGAAAATGTATCAGATATGGAAGGGAGGTATAAATTATGAGAGTACAGATTTCTCATTTCAGTATTTTGCCTGGGAACTTGTGGTTCTGCAGTTAAATGTGTCCTTTGTGTCCTTTCTATCTAAAGAGAATGAGTTAGACAAAACTGAGGTCGCTGTTTCAGAGTAAGTTTGTATGAGCTGTAAAGACTTCTGTGTTCAGAAACCATGTTTCAAAAATCATGGGTTAGCTCTGTTACTGCTCTGGTGTGCCAGCCACCATTCCTGTCAGTGTGAGATCTTTGAAGATCACWTCAAGGTTTTTTTATACTGTGAGGAAACTAAAGTTGCAGAATCCCATTAACTTGGCTACTTCAAGCAGATCCATCTTCTGGAAACCCAAGAGCAGGAATGACGTGTTTTCAGAGAGGTGACAACAGCTGCATTTGGGGAAGTGAGCTACATCTGACAGATTAAATTTTCATTGTAAACATTGCTGGGATGTTCTTTGCTATATTCCTGCTCAGATTGTAAGTGAGGATGGCATGTTATAGACATGTACCTGGCTCAGTCTTTATACAGCTGAAGTACTCAGTTAGACACACTGATGTAGTCATGACAAGTTTCAGGAACGGTTATCCCCATAAATCCTCTAGCAGATATTTCTGTTCTTTCTAAACCTTTGTGTTTATTCACAGAAGGTTTTGAAAGGACGATATGATCAAATGTAATTTTCTATATTATCAAAGCAGAGAACAATTATTTTGGTGGCAGCTAAAGTTTCAGTGGACCACTCTGTCTTCTCAAAGCCTATACAAGTGAAAGCTTTTCTTCCAGGCATTTTTAATATTATTATTAACTCCAGTAGTGTCTTACTCTTTCTATAATTTGTCCAGGTAACCAGATTCTTCCTCAGTGTCTCAGATCTCTTTTGGGCTGTGTATATGCCTACAGTTTGAATTTACTTTGCCCATTATTTTTTGCCCGTAACTGGCACAAGAACTGGTTGGCATTGTTAGACTTACTGGGTTTGTGGTAGCAAACTTTAAATAGTGAGTATTTTGATTAGTAAAATAAATATTTTATGCAAAAGGAGAGCCTAGAGGAGACCTATTTCATAATGTATCTCACATTGCACATTGGGTTTTTTTCCTAAACCTGTTCTTCTTTTAAGTTAAGCAATTAATGGTTCATAAAGCCAATTAATAGATACTTTGTGACTCCAAGTCTCAAAAGATTCAGAAAYTTCCCACAATTATATCTTATCTGATAATAAATCCAGTTGTCAGAAGATTAAGATTATTTTTACTGTGTATTTAAATTTTGAGCTCAGATACCCACATAATTTTGTCTCTCTCTGAGAAAAATAGGTGTGCAAAATTTTTAGCAGTTGCAAGAATGCTATATCACAGATTTACCCTTAGAGAAGCTTATGTCAATTACTTGTAGGAGGATTTTTAATATGATTAATAGTGGAAGAATTTAATTTACTTTTGTTCTGATTTTATTTAGTCAAAAGACGTTTTGAATGTTCTGAAATTTAAAAAAAATTGTATAGTAGCAACAAAAACCTCTATATTCCTGGATGAAAAAAAAAAGTCATTTTCAGATATTTCAGTGTTAGATGTATTTATTTCAGCTTTGGTGCCCTCTGTGCTCTGGTTAATGCTAGCGTGTTGGAGGTTGGGGGGAATTAAGTCTGGTTTTTTGCTTTGTTTTKTTGGTCTGTTTTATTTTACTTGGTTGGGGCTTTTTGTTCAGTTTTGGTTTTGTTTTTCTTCTTTAAATAAAGAATCTGGAGAGTACATAGTTCAAAAAATAYCCTAAATTTGGCAATATATCTTAATATTGATGATGTTCCATCTGTGTAGCTCTGGCTCTGAATATAAACAGTTCCCTTGGTATCTCATGGAAAACTATTGCAGGCATATTAATAACTCCAGAGAATTTCCTTAATCTTCATTTTGCTAATCTTAACATTTAGTAATCTACACTGAGAGCTGACAGTTTTGCCACTATTAACAATGACTTTCAAGAGTCTTGAAGTCTTAACTTTTTATACTACTGCTGTATTAATTAGACCAACAGCTGCCAATAATAAAATTTAAGTTGTCTGAAGAAGCAAAGTACATTTAAAAACACATAATCCTGACGTTTTAGGAAAAAATGATAGATAAAATGTGCTTTGCCTAATTTTAATATTTCTTCTTTTCTTGCTACTTATTAAAAAAATCACAATTGTTTCTTCATGTGAGAAAGTTTCTTGTTCTGTATATGTACCATGAAATAGTTAAATAGATTATGGTTCCTGCTGTGAACATCATAATAATAATAATAATAATAATAATAATTATCACCTGAAGTGATTGAGAGCTGAGCTTATTCAGTCATGTATAAAAAAAAATGTAAATTTAGGGTCAAGGTCTTCAATCTTTCTGCTTGATCTATTTGTMCACCAACACCCTGGTTTTCATGAACAGACACATTTGTGTGGCTGGGTGAACTTCCTTCCTAGCATTTAAATAATGATAAATAAAATTACTGGTAGTCTGAAACTTCCTCCTTATCCAAGTATTGTTAATAAATATTTTKTAACTCTTTAGTTACTAAACTCAAAGTGATTTGATTTGTCATTTTTATAGAAACTTTTATAAGTTTCATAAAATTGTATTGCTGTCATACTCCATTGGGCAGTCTGTAAATATTGAACTATTTTTTTACAAATAAGGCAAGTTAGTTGCATGACACAGTTTTTTAAAATAACCTACAAAATTTGGAGATTGTATGAACCTAAGTGTTTTTTAATCCATTTCTGACTAGACTAATATGTGAGGTTCTACCAATTAATTTCTTTAGGAAACAGAGTATATTYACAACAGGCATTATTCTTGAACTGTGCTGGGTTTTATATAAAGTGATGTGAATTATGATTTTTAAGAAAGGGTTATAATATTTTTTTCTTCAAACAATGTTGAACCACGGGTTGCTGCTGCATTTTCATSTTGCCTGCATTTAGGCAGACAGCAAAAGTTGCCTACAATATGTCTGCTAAAGATTTAGTTGGTGAAAAAATTCTCAGTGTATGGCTATACTTGACATTATTAAAATTTTTAGACATCAATAATTTTGTCTATAACTAGAAATACAGCTTCCTATTTTACTTGAATTGAAATAGAGAATGGTATATTCAAAAGCCTAGGTCCTATGTAAACTGAGTGTGAGACATGGTGGCACTAATTTTGGTTCTTTTGTAGTCTATYTTGTGGTTACTTAAGATAGAAATATTTAAAGAAACAAATCTCATTTTATTTTAAGAAAATAGTTATTTTCTTTAATAAAGTGTGTTCCAGGCCTTCACTTAATTTGTATTAATTCTTCAGCTTTTTTTACTTCTCATATGTACAGGAAACAGCTGTACTCAAAACTACATTGTTGTTTTTTTAATCTACTGATCCACTCCCTTGAGTTTTACAAACCAAAAAGAARAAAAAAACCTGATTTAATTTAGATAAATAGGATGTAATCCCAAATGCAAATTCATTTCACAYTGTTGTGATTAAACAAACAAACAAAATCAAAGACAAGGACCATCTTATCTCTTTTGCTCCAATATGACTGAATWAGTGAAGAGCTGATTAGATTTCAGGGGATGAGGGGAGAAAAGTTGGCCTCAAAGGCTACAGTCAGCACACACTTAAGGTTTCATCCAGGATTAGAAATGTGAMTATTTCCTCTGCCAACAGTTGGAAGTTGCACATGTAATTTGGTCCTATAGGGAATAAAATGTCTCAGGACTACATGTTTGATGGAGTGGAGGCCAGTGTGAGTAAGGTATTTTTAATTATTTTATTTAAAATTATTTAAATATTTTAAATTAACCTTTGCTGCGTAGAAGTAGATATGCATATATGTACACTCCTTGCTTCCATTTTTCGTCTTTTACTGTTTGGCACATTTTCATATTACCTGAAATGTCCTGTTTTGAGTAGTTGTTCTTATATGTCAGATTTGTCTGCTGGCTGTTAATTTCTGCAGAAGGACCTTCTTCTTAAAGATGCTGTTTTAGAAGTATGTCTCATGAATGAAAACTTTTATACTGTGAACTGTCTGTCTGTCTTTCCCTTAGCTTCTAATTTCCACACTCTGCAATTCAACTGTAATACATCTTTGTGTATATATATATATATATATATATATATATATAGCAGAACCCTTTCTATTGAACAGTAATGTCCACAGAATATTGCCTACAGCTTCTAGCATACTTTATGGTTTAGAAAATTCTGCACCTTTGTAGCATAAGGAATATGGTGGACTTCTACCTAAACATAGAGATTTAATATGTATTTAAAGGTGGCACGTTTCAACGTTCATTCCTTATTTAATTTACTAAAGATCTGACCCAGTAAAGCTGAAATAGCTATTATGGGTCAGGGGTWTTTTTGTTCTGTAGTGTGTAGATTGGGGTGGACAGTTTGCAAATTTGGTKTGATTTTCACCATATCACTCCCTGGACCTGTCCTTTAGTTCCAGTCTCAGGGAAGGCTCAGATCATCATCCTGGCCTCTGCAGACACCTGCTTAAAAGGAAACCTAGACCTGCCTTAGCTTGCAGTTTTATATCTAAAAGGAGCCTTTTGCTACTGGAGAATGGTCCTTGTCTAGGAGAAGGTGAAGCTAATTCTAAATGTAAAGTTGTACATTATTTATTCCTTTCTATCATGCAACTTTACGGTGTTCTAAAAGTTGTGGTCTACCTATCATCATCAGAGCTGAAAAAGTTGTTTTTCCTCATTCCTTTCCCACATGTATTTCACAGTAGTAAAACCCCAGTGGTTAACATGTTTAAAATAGAGCAAAATGCTTTAAGTGCCACTGGATCTTCTGTATGCATGATTAAGTTTTTGTTTCTCAATCAGTGTTTAATTCTTCTGGRTAGAGGGAGAGTCTTAAAAAATCTGCARTTGTAAAGTTTGRGAGTCACAGATGTAACAGAAAGCAGAGAAAAACTTCCATTCCTATCCCCACGTACTGCAGCCTTCAAGATGGGATATTTCCAATCCATCTTCTGAAACCTATGCACAAATAAATGACATGATTATTATTGCACACATGTACACATTTCATTCTGACTGAGCAGATCATGAATGATTTTTACTTTGAGTCTTGATCATCAATCTGAAAAGGTTAAGAAAGAGTGTGCCAGCAAAAAGAACATGGTTTTGAAGACAAAGCCTGCATTAATTTAAAAGAGATTTCCATGCAGRAAGAATGCTGGTTTCTCCTAGACTGTACATTTGCATAAATCTTAGATAACTTCTGGCAACAATGTATGAAAATCCTGAGCTCTTACTTAGTGCAGAGCTACAACTGATATTAGTGGAAATATTATGTAGAAAAAGAACTAGGACTTTTACAGCAAAGGACTTCAAGCAGATTGATTTAGTATTCTGTGCCTGCTGATTATTTTCCATAAGCTTTCATCACAATTTTAGTCACTGGGATTTTCCCACGCCTTATAAAATATTAAAGACAACATTTTAATGTAATAATATGTGACAGAGAAATAGTTTTCAGAATGTGGTTGAAAATATTTTTTTTTTGTATCTGCTGACTGACTGTTCAGGARAATGAAAAACATGAAGGCAGCAATTGTGTTAATAACAATTAGCTTGTGCAGATGAAAGTTAAACAAGCTTTTGAGTGCTGGTCTCTAAAAAATATTCCAGAAAAATCTTGACATGGTATTGTTCCAGTTACTGGAAAAATGCATTTCCCGGTGCATCAAGTGGCAGAATGTCCTTCACAGTGCAGTTCCTACCCCAGAGCTGGTTTTACAAATTTTAACCCCACRCAATATAGCAGAAACTTGGGTGAGTTTGTTCTTTCCCCACAGCTTATTTTTCCCAGTGGTACAAAAAGACTACCACTGAATGCCTCAGCATGATTAGAAAAAARGAATAAACCCTTACATTAATGATTCACAAAGGTCATGGTTCACTCTTTATTTGTTTTAYTTAACGTAGGCCATGAAAAGGTAATGGGATAAATGTATTCTGTCAGATAYAGGGTTTTGTACATGGTCCAACAAGTTATGTGGAAGAAAATGATAATAATTTGGTTCACTGTTTAGAATTCAACTTTGAATGTTGAGCTTGCTTACACTAATGTCCATTATTAGCATTCCTTATGAGCCAGACTAATTATTAAAATGTAGAAATAATTTATCTTTCAGTGTATGTTGAGACAGTAATCTCTTGGGGGTTTTTAGCATGTGTTAAATTTTAATTATGCCATTAAATTTTTTGTTTGTCAAGTATACAATAACAGTGTCCTTTTAAAGAACTGAATGTCTGTGTTTGCAAATCARACTCCATTCTGAAAAGAAACTTTTAAGATAATTCCATTTGAACAATCTCTGTTCCTTACCAAGCACATCCAAAACTAGTAATGGAACAACATACCTCTTGTAGATTATTGTAAATTATGGATTTTGTGAACTGAAATTAGACTTCAAGTTAATGCTGTGAATGATACCATGGATATTTTATTTTTGCCTTTTTGTCAATAAGCTTCAGTTCATCATATAGCTATAGAAGAAAATTAATTCCCTTACTGATGAAGAACATGTGGGTGTTTTCTGTTTTCCTTTGTTTTCCTTTGTATTTACTTTGTATAAACTACATTAAAAATAGTTTTATGCTAGACATAGTGATTTTCACTTTTCTGGTGGAGAAGCACCTGATTAAGTGGTTGTTTAAGCACTGCAATATTTGCCTTGTACCACAGAAACAACAGGGAGAATCTGGAGGATATTCCTGAAGACAAGCCAAAAATAATCTTCTTCATTTGGTCTATGCTAGCAGACTAGATGCTTCATCATTAAGAGAAGTCTATGCAGGTCAAATTCTGGCCTTTTCTTCTGTAAGCTAAATCTGATTCTTGATACCACAAAGTTTAGGTATGCGTTATGTTTTCTAGCTAGCCAGTTGCTGAGAGATTAAACCCAGTTTGGGAGAGGGTTTTTGGAATTATTTACTTCATGATGTAAAAGAGCTCTCATAAAAGAACATGTTATTACTGTGTCTGCCACGAGAAACTTTGCAGCAATCAACATGTGATTTAGGAATCCAGCTTGATACCAAAAGTTCTCTCCCTGCAAAGATTGGGTCTGAGTGCACTCTGTTTTAAGTATGGGGCTTTTTTTATAATCTGTATATGAATATTTTCATATTGATCTAAAACCTGAAAAAGGTTAAAGGAAAAATTCTTGATTTAGGCAAAAGACTAGCAGTGTAGGTAGGGTTTCTAAGCTTCAATAACCATAGGTGTAATTGCAGCTCCCACAAGACATGTGACAAGGACAGACTCAGCTTCCAAGGTTGAATTCCAGATATTTGGTAAATAAGCAAGATATTCACTGACTGATGGAGGACTTCAGGCAGAAAAGAGATCAAATTCCACATAACAAAGGAGAAGGCAGAATTGTGGAGGTAAAGTCTTAGGTGATGGGACTTATACAAGAGCAGAATTGGGAAAACATAAAGAACTTCTGAACTATCACCTACAGTGATATTCAAGAGCAGCAAGGAACAAAGGAAGGGAGATCTCTCTGTTTTATTTTTATGACACAGTATAAGCTGTTTTTCTTGTGCTGGATCGTGGCTTAAGTCACAGTAAGATAAATGTGATTTATTTGCAGAATCTTTATAAATATAATTTGTTTGTTAGTGTTCAGTGTCTTTAACCTTGAAAAGGTGACCTCAGATTACCCATGACCTGAGGGGAGACAGACACATTGATGATCTCCCAAACCAATATAGCTGAGCTTCAAGTTCTCATTTTGTGACAGGAGAGTAGAGAGGCCATGAAAGGAGATTAAACACATCCATTTCTCTTACTGGGAAACCAAATACAGAAGCAYCATCTAGGACAAAAGGTCAGCTGTGGATATGATAGAAGATGTAACAGCAGAGGGACAAAGATCAACTTTGTAACAAGAATTCTTACTCTAGTCCATTGATGCAGGATTCTTTCCCATTGTCATAGGCTCCAAAGAATGGTGGGTTTGACACCTGCAGTGAATTCGACCCCATTTTAGCATTTTGTCTGTGGAAAACATTTGTACTCTGCTAAACCACATGGTGCTTTTCTGCCACAATTATTTCAACAGAGGAAGCTCAGGAGTTGATGTATCTGACTGAGTAAGCAACAGAAACTGAAATTATTAACATGTTTGAAATGGGACAGTTGAGGAAATTTTGCACGAAGTTTTTTCTACAAGACAGATGAGGCTGAATACTTTGTGCCTGCATCTGTGCTCTATTCCTAACATTATCTTTAGAAAGATCAGCCTGTGAATATGAGAACGTATAAAGACTTGTGCAATATATTTTAACTAGACATTGACAAATCAATCATTCCAACTCACAGAGGAAAGAAATAGGCAATTTGTTACTGTCACCAAGAATGATGGAGATAACAGGAAGAGCTGAAAGACAATCCAAAGTGGAACATTGACAGAAGCAGAAACAAAATACAGCCCTAGCTGACTTTGTAGTTGCCTACTATCCCTGCTGACTGACTGCAAGGTCTTGCAGTAAAAGTACAGTTTTTTACTACTTGGTTCTAAACAACAAACATTCTGTAGCAAACCTTCGTTACCCTCACAACTGAAAAATGAGATTACTCATCAACATCTAATAAATTACATTTACAGTGGAAACTTCAGAAACAACCAACTCTGGAGATACAAATTCAGTACTTGGAACTAAAAAGAATAACGTGCCCATATTGTATTCTAGGATACTGCTATAAATACATTTTTTAAATACTAGGTCATATTAAAGAATATGTTGTTATAACTAAATTAAGAAATATACAGTCACTCTATATGGTTTTCAATGTATCTTTTTTTTTTTTGTCAGAGGCTATTTTCTTCAGAAATATTTGCTGCCAGAGAATTAAGTTCTTCCAACAGAGAATTAGAAAAGAAACCAATGAATCAACATTTGGATTACTTTTAAGGTTTAAAAGGCTGTAGTAGTAAACAGCACAATTATGTAGTAAGAGAAGAGTGTCCCATATTAATCTGTTGTGAATCAGCTGTGATCACATCACAGAATGCTGTGCCATTCAGTAGGGATCTAAGTGACTAGAGCAATAGAAGGCTCTGARGCAGAACCTAACACACCTAGTTTTAAATACAATCACAGAATGGTTTGGGTTGGAAGGGAACTTTAGATCATCCAGTTCCAACCCCCCTGCCATGGGCAGGGACACCTTACACTAGACCAGGATGCTCAAAGCCCCATCCAACCTGGTCTTGAACACTTTCAGGGAAGGATCATCCACAACTGCTCTGGGCAACCTCTTCTAATGCCTCAACACCCTCATAATCCAGAACTTTTTCCTAATATCTAATCTAAATCTCTCTGTTTTCAGTATAATAAATACATAAGGCATAAACTGTGGTCAGAATATTTATGCTTATTTTTTAGTAATTGATTGTTTACTAATTTTTAAGTTCTAAATAACATCTGGTATATTTTGGTTGAGTCCASAGAGACCTTCTTAATAAGCTGTATGATCTAAAAAGTGTTCAAATGTACGGTGAAGACAAAGGGAATTTATGAAGCAAAAGTGATACTATTTAACGGAAGAAACATTTTAATAAAATTTGTAGAAATGAATGGTAATTGTTTTCRAACTAAAATGTGGGAACACAGCAGGGCAATTCYAAAAAYGTCAGGCTGTTTCTCTCTGACTGGCTTAGAAAGAGATAAATGCATTGTAAATATTCACAGCTTTGATGTTCTCTTCTACTCACCAATTCCTTATGGAACATTTTTCATTCTGTGGTAAACATCTCTCCTGTCTCAYCCTGACTTTAGTGCCATAGCTCCCTCCATTCCTCTTTCTGTTTCCTTGCAGCATCATGTATAATACTCCTTCTACTAAAATATGCACAATAGAGAATTTTGTTTCTTGTTTGAACAGGTAATACATTGATTAATAAATTCTGCACAATTTATTGAAGAAGTCATTGCTTATACAGTGGTAAATTAAGCTCCCTAGCTATACTGAACTTCTGGAATGCTTTTTTCTGGCTCTAATTTCTGGTGGAATAACATTGATAAAGTGTCTCTCCTCAGGAGAAGTTACTATAATGAATATTAATTTTAAAGRAGTGATGTAAAAGTTTAGGTTGAGGTTAATTTTTGAAGAAAAGGTCAGACCTGTTGTAAAGAAAACATATGATGGAAGTGTAGGGACTAAGATGACAATGTGCTTACTAATGTTTTATAAAATAAATATACTCCATAGCTGATTGACAAGCTCTCCTTCAAATGTGAGAGACATCCTTCAGTCCCTGCTCCACTTAGTTCAGAACACTGAAGCTGAATCTGTTTTCCAGATGAATGCTCTGGTCTGGATTCAAGCCTAATGAAGAACAGGTCTCCAGTGCCCTATGTATCCATTCTTTCTTTGAAAGAGTAGATGGTTGTTTATCCATAATGATACAAGAGAAATAGACAAACATAAACCAAAAGCAAAGTTCAGTCRCCTATTATGGTTCTATTTTTAAGGAATAAAAATGAAACAAATTAAGTGCATGGAGAAAAATAATTCCATTTACATAACTCCAATTTGTTTGTTATTTCCTATGGTTTGCATTTTTAAAGTTGGAGAAATGTTAATTTGAATAATCAGATCTAAAGCATGACCTCTCAGTATATWTTCTAACATGTTTAAGAGACATTTGTAGTAACACCACATTTTGTAGTGACCATGCAGTGGATTACTAGGCTTAAAATCTCACTTTTAGCAACATTAATTTTACTGAAAATTATTTAGAACACTAAAAGGAGAAGCTTGCTATGCTTGCTGCCAGTGGGTTTCTTGGTGAGGTTTAGGATGTTTGAGCCTGCCTGTTTTGAATTCATTGAAGTGTTTGAGCTTGAAGTCCTGGGTAAAACAAGGGGATTGCTGGTTCCTGGAGAGCAAATTCACTGGCCTTGCTTGATCCTACCTTCATCAGCTCCCAGGGATTGATTTCAAAGTGAATGTTAAACAAGTACCTTCTTCAATGRCTCAATAACCCAAGCCTGGTACTTAATGTGTGATTTTTGTGTTTTTTATTGTATTTCAGAAACAAAAAGATGTAGCAATTTTCTGTTTATTAACATTTTTTGTTTTCCCTCAAGTCAATTTGTGTCTCCTGCCATTTTACTTCACTGAACAGGGAAACAGCCTTGATCCTCAAAAGACATCTGAATGTTTGCATCAAGTAACAAAGACAAGCTCAGGGGTTGCTCTCTGAGTACATATCAAAGCTTCAATGAGTGGGTTGTTTTCCAGTTTAGTTTTTAATGAGAAAAAGAAAAGGTGTTAATGCAAAGAAATAAAGTTTTTAATTAAGCATATAGTGGGAATCAAACAAACTCCTGAAACAGAAAATCTCAGTTTCTTAGGTAGAATTGGTATCCAAATCTATTCTGTCCTTTGTCTCATTTCTAAAACTAATGTACAAGACAAGATTGGCTAAACTGATCTACAAATTATTTCCCTCTCTTCCCACTGTGATTTCCTTTCTTTTGTCTTACTTCTCTCAAGAAGGCTTTGTAAAAGTATTAAATCATACTGTTCAATGCTACCACTTATGGCTGTTGTGAATACTAACTTTTTTTTCCAGAGCTGCATATTTAATGTGTGAGATAGCTGAATGGGCAGCCAGAGAGACAGCTTGCAACCTCAGTACTAAATAAATTAGGACCAACACGTAGTTCCTATTTCTTGCATAGAAAAGTATTAAATATTTTGAAAAGTCCTTCAAATCATTCTCTGCCTCCACTGCCAGTTGTGCCTAAATGTCCATGGGCTGCACTTATAATACAGCCCAAGTGTATGCTAGTAAGGATGATTGATAGAATTGCCTTGGAGGTTGTGTGATGAGGAATAAAAACTGCTGCAGTTCTCTGAAGATCTGCAACAGGATGGCAATTGTTTGATCAGCTGTGGCATCCCTACTAAAGCTCTGGTGAGACTGGAGCCTTTCAGTCTTACAGAATTCAGGCATGTCAGAGCTTTGGCTGTTCCCAAAGCACAGCAATGCTGTGAAGATGGGAAGAAAGTCACAGAATTTTAGCTGCTGAGCTCTGTGTCTGGAATGCATAAAAGTTTCAGACTCTTGGATACATATTTCAGTATCTGAGGGTGAGCAAATCACCTGCTGGCGCCTTTACTAGAAAAAGGTAATCTATTCTTGGAGGAAATTCAGAACTGGAAAGGTTATTAAAAAGAAAACCAAAACAAACCCACAAAGGAAGCAGGGTAGAAGGAGGAGGTGCAAAAAGGGAGCAGCAAAAATATTGTCGATGCAGCATTATYTAGAAGTTAGGCTTGTGAGTGAGACAAAGGGTCATTATCACAAGACACTTGTACATTTTACTGTTGACTTACTGGGCCATGAGGATAATGAAACAAGTCTCCCACAGCACCTCAGGAGACATTCTGAAGTACACAGCTGCCAGGTCTTGGACSAAGAACAATGTATGCACTTTTAAATATAAAATACAGCTGTGAAATTGCTGGTCAATCAACAACCTAAGAAAGGCTAATACATTATTGGTTTATTTGTCTGCTTAGCTGCTCAATTGAGCACCCACTTCATCTTAAGCAGTCAAGTTTAAACATTTCATTAAATGTTAGTAATAAGCAGCTTAAGCCTGTGCTGACATTTTTTATTGAATTATGCRTATTTTTGACAGCTGTGGAAAAAGAGAAATTATTTGTTTTTTAGATCAATAGGGCTGCCCCACCCATCATTGAATTCCCATTGAAAACTAAGCATYAGCTGGCTCTTAATTATCAAGTCAGCCTTAATTGTCAAGAATGTAAAGCTGAATACTACAGTAAAGCAATGTGMAATGGCATGGGAAAAAAATGGGACCTAAGGGGTATATATTAAGAATTTCAAGGATGAATGTAAGCATTTCTACTGTGCTGTACTTGCATAATCATGTTACCAAAAATACAAAGCTGAAATTAAGAATTACTTAAAACCGTGAAATGTCTGAAATGGGACCTGTTTATGAATGCTTTCTGTATGCAAACCAGTATTTTAAAAGCCTAATTTCCATGAGAACATTGCTGCTGTTATTAACTGGTAGTCAAGATTCTTAATTCTGTTTTATCAAACTATAGCATTTTTGATATCCCATAATACCTCCAGCAGTTAACTCATCCCTTGTAAAGAATGAAGTTTAATTTGCTGTTGAACAAAGTTTCCTGTCAGATGTCTTTGCTGACACAAAAACAGAACAAGGTTATTTTCTTACAAAAAGACATTCAGGCAAAAAAGTATATGTATTCAAAATGAAGTCTTTTATCAGTTTAATCCATTTTGAGCCTCATATGTTTAATATAATTTATTTACTCTTTAATGTAGCGCCCCTTTGGTGAGAAACATAAGCAGTTAATGACCTGCAAAATTCTTCTATGTAACTAAATTCTAAAAGCATTTGAAAAYTAATTGAATTAATTATGTCTGGAAACCTGCCATTCTGGGAATATTCGAGCAGTTGATAAAAAGCCTGCTTTCTATACATAAAGCAAATTTTTCTCTGCCTACAACTGTGTCCGTGATTTTCACTGTGAATCAGGGTACATATTTGTAAGGAGTCATAAATAGCCTTAGACTTATAGTTTTAATATAAAAACTTATATTCTAATTTTAGATAAAAAACACGTCACAATTGTACCTACTAGATCACTGGAACATTTGAGCTGTGTATTTACTTTTTTCCTGTAAAAAGGGGGTGAAATATCTGAGGAAAATTATTTTGACAAGGTATCCTACCTCTCACAAGTGCTATTTTTGCCAAGATTTTTTAGCAAGGTTTTTCTTTATTTATTGSTCAATCTAAGGACAAAAATGTGGGAAAACAAGTGCACTGGAAACAACACTCTCTAAGATGATTACTTCTCTAATGTTAATTAGGGACGAAGATTYTAAATTTGTTTTCCATTTTGCATATGTTTTGTAAATCCTTCAATCAYGTTGTCCTCTGAACTGCAAGTCCCAGCCTGCAGAATTCCTGGGGAACAGAACTGAAGAACTTTTTGTGTTACTAATCTCTACAGATATAAGCTTAATCCTGAACTTGTTTCCAAAAATAAGAGTATCTGTTGATTACTCAGCTGCTCCACAATTAACCAGTTACAGTATTAAAAAATAGAGGGACCAACTAGCTTTAAGTGCAAACTGTGGCCATAAATTAATCTTCAAAATTCAAAAGAATATTTTGTTATGCATTTCTGGGGTAAAATAAGGATTAGAAAAGCCTGGAAAGTTGAGCAGCGTTGCTAAGTCCAGGGTGAGTTATGTATGTCAGCCACACACTATCAGGTAATGCCATCTCTGCTCCAGCCTGTACACCCAGCAGCTCTCTGCTGTAGGCTATTCATCATCTTGCAGATGCAGTTACTGTCCCTCTTTYTCCCCAAGCAAATTACCCCACGCTTCTCTCTTTGTTATCTTTTCTCCTTCTTCAGCAACTTCAGACTTCCTCAGACTCACTTCCAAATTTCRTATGTCAAGCTTGCCTGCAGCTTGACTCACACTTGGCCCTGCTGTGGCTTGTTTATTTTCATTTAATTAAAATGCACCCATCCAGAACTCTGGGCCCTTCTGACTCTCTGCCTCACAGAACCTTAAATTTCTGCAGTATTTTCACATTGTTTTCCCTATAAGCCTGGAAAAACCTCTTTCTTGAATTACAGCAAGCAATGTAAAATTTTTCCCTCAAAACCACCCTTTGTTTGAATGCTTGCTTAACTACCAAACCTCTATTTTTATTTCAGTTACTGAAGAAATAAACTACTGTGGTTAGGAAGGTCAACCTTAAAGTCACTGTTTATTTCTGTATTCTTTTTTTCCTGGTGCTTTTAAGATTTTTATGTTAGTGTCAGGAGAATAGCTTCATCATATGAACACTAATTCCTTTACTGTGGTTAAAAAAACCCAGTAGTTTTGGATGGGAAGAATTAGCAAATGGAAAACTGTGTCTTCCTAAGTTGGCCAGTAATTTAAAAAAAAAAAAAAGAAAAGAAAAAAAAAAAAAAAGAAAAAAAAAGAGTTGAGTTTCTCAAATATGGAATATCAACTTATCAGCTTTATTCCTAAGTGCTGAGAACATCAATAGCACTGTTAAAAGTTAATACTTCAAGAAAAATAACCTGAATAATTATGATTATAATATAAATTATATTAATTATCATTTATTAATCTTTTGGATGATTTGGTTTTTTGTTGTTTTTTTTTTTTTTTCAAGCAAGAGGACTTTCTTATTCATCCCTTCTATTTCTTTCCTTAATCCTCTCTCTATTTCCAATTCTGTTCCTTCCTCAAAGCTCATTCTCATCCTTTTTTCCTGCTCCATTCTCTTACTACTCTTTTCCTCTGTATATTGCTCATGAGTTCAGTTTTTGGTGTGGCAATTGCTCCTTTCACTCCCTAYAGACATAGTTTAAGATCCTGCACCTGACCCCCCCACTACAAACGAAGAGAAATAACTGTGAGTGTGTCAGGATGGACAGGACACAGGAACAAACACCAAACCATGGATGAAATGCAGAGTGTGAATTTATTTTTGTTAACCTCAGCAGCTGAGGGGTGCCCGCAGCAGCACCTGGGCAGTGGCACACAGGCTGGGACACAGTCACCATGGAKCTTGCTCCATGCTGGTGGCTGGCTGGACCTGCTGTTCCCACATGGCTTCCAGGGATTCACACAAGCCCTGTGTGAATCCACTTAACCACTGGGCTTTGATCTTTCCCACAGCAGGACAGGAGTCTCAGGCAACTTCCATAGGGTGCCTCCAAGTATCACAGCCTATGTTACCTAAACACAGATGTCCTGCTTGTGAAGCACACAAGACTAAAGTATTATTTGTGTGACATGTTTATACTACATTGGTGTAGTATGTTTTTTCTACATCCCATGTGTGAGTCACTTGAGCATGTTTGCAATAATCAGTGCCATTCTTCCACTGTTCTCCCACACGCTGCCTCAAGTCTCCTCATCTGACTTGTCTTTAAAGACCACAGGGACTCCTAAAACTAATTTTTATGTTTAGAGAGGTGGAMACTTTTCTTGCTTATRCATTGCTGGTGAAGAGAGTCATCAYTTGGTATTRGAAGCAGAAYTARYTGGGTTAGTACTTACAGGTGTGTTTTGACTTTAGATGAGCAATTTGGGTATGATGAAGTGTGCATGGAAGGAGTGCAGAACATCAGAGGAACTGCATTTGGTTCACTGCTGCTCCTGGAKCATGATTGTTTGCTAGACACACTATCAGTTTTCTTCCTGAAACACATTGTGGTTGGTGCACTTCTAAAACTGTACGTTTCTAAAACTTTTCTGTTCCTGCAGAACCACTTTTGAGAAATACCCTTTTTGCTTGCCATTGTGATACAAAAACATAGGTGTTATGGTATGTAGAACAAGATATATACCAAAAAGCATTACACAGGTAACAGAGAACCTTGAGAGATCTGAAGTCCTTATTTCCATTTTCAAATCAAAAGGGTTTTGAGGCAAAATATTTTTTATTTCTTCTATTAGCCTAACTATTTTTGGTTTCCATTTTTTAACTTTCTTTTCATGATGTTAGCCTCCAAAGATATGTCAATATCTCAGTGCAACAGTAAAATACTTAATTTTTTCTTTAATCAGCATTYCACTTGARTATTTCATTGGTTGTTAGTATGCAAGGTACTGGTCTCTCAGCTTCAAATTACAAATCTATGTTTTTCTCTGTTTTTATGGTAGCTTCATCCTCAGAAAATCAAAATTACTGAAATTTCTTCTGACTCTAAAGGTGGTTAAAACTCTGTTGAAGAAAAAAAAAAGGTTATGCTACGCAAATACACATTTTTATTAATGTTTATTTTGCCATGGAAGTCTTTGGAATATACTTCTAGGGTCTCTAATAAGAAATGCTAAAAGGAGTTTAATGGTGTTAGTTTTAATTAATTTCRGAAGACTTTAATTCACGATCAAAATATTTGGTTATCCTCAACAAGCTTGGTTCAATTTTATTTTTCCAATGCATATTATATTTCTTCTATTTATTAAAGTATACCTTATATTTTATGAAAACTTGAAGAAGCTTTTGTGGTCTCTTATTTAGTAATGTTTTTATTATTTTCATGGAACTGTGGTTTGGGTTGGAAGGGACCCTTAAAGATCATAAGTTCCAACCTCCTTGYCACAGGCAGGGACACTTTCCAAGAGACCAGGTGGCTCAAAGCCCCATGCAGCCTGGGCTCCAGCACTTTCAAGGAAGGAACATCCATAACTGCTCTGGACAACTGTTCCATTGCCTTTCTCATAATGAAGAAATTTTTTTATATCTAATCTAAACCTGCCCTATTTCCGTTTTAAGCCATTCCCCCTTGTTCTATATCTCCGTGCCCTTGTGAAAGTTCCCTCTCCTGCTCCCTTGTATGCTCCCTTCAGGTAGAAAACCTGCATTTAGATCACTCAGAAGCCTTTCTCCAGGCTGAACAACCACAACTCTCCTCACAGGAGACCTGCTCCAGCCCTCTGATCATCGTCATGGCCTGCTTTGGACTCATCCCAACAGGTCCTTGACTTTTTCCTTTTGGGAGCCTCAGTGCTGACAGCAGTCCTCTAGCTGGGGTGTCACAAGAGCAGAATAGAGGGGTAGAATCACCTTTGAAATGACTGACTGGAGAATTCTGCTTTGCTTTAAGATAGAGTATATCATATGTTCCTGGTGATATATAGCCTGTGGAAATCCAGCTACTGTGATTAGATCAAACAAGGGAGGCTTGTTTATAACAGAAGACATTGTGGTCTTAGGAAAAGTCAAATTTTCATCTATTCTGCACTATTTCTGCTCTGTGTTTTCCTSTGTTGTAAATGAGCACAATTTCATTGAAAGTATTTCTGATCTTTTTAGTGCACATACATTCCTTTTGAGATTCTAAAACTTTGTCTTGATTTGTCCTTGACCTGAAAAAAAAAAAAAAAACAACAACTTTTTTTCAAATATTTTCTAATTATTTTTGTATTTGGGCACAAGGACTAATGAAAGTAATTCTAGAGAAACTGAAAAAAAAATTATTTTAAAAGCAAGAGCTGCACTGCCCATTTCAGACTTAAACAATCTGCTCCCCAATATAAATGCTAGCTGCTTCCAGTTCCACTACAGCAGTGGAGTCTGACATTCAAAACTACAGGAGCAAATTCAGARAACCAAAAGCATTTGAGTTATTGAAATTACAGAGCATTTCATATGCTTCTGTGTGTTTGCTCTATCAGCCTAGATTATATTTACCTTCASAAAGGCTTTATCACATGAGCACAGCAATTCATTTCAGTAAGTTGTTCATGTCCATTCTCTTTTCATCTGCAAATTCAGTGGAAAGTTTGTTCAAAGTAATAAAGAAAAAATTTAAACTAGCTTTACAGGAAGGATAAGTAGCAGCCATTTACGTTTTTAAGATCTTAAAAAAATAGATTGATCTAAGTAAATAGAATATCTTCTGAAATAATTTATCTATGTGCAATTTAGAATTTACATTAATATATGCCATTGGAAATACCGTTGTTTTTAACTCCATGAGATCAGTCAAGCTTATTTTATTTTAATGTCKTCTTTCTGGATGTGACTTTGAAGATGAGTAAGACTCAAAATCTGCTAGGCAGGATCTGCAGTGGTTTGGATTAAGTGTGTCAGTTGGTACAGATGAATTTTTCTGTTAGGCAATAACTCTTGCTGCACTAGCAGTGCTAGTGACAGTGAAAGCCCTCTAACTCTGCAGCCTGGACATGTGATTGAACTGCTTTGCTCTACACCACAGGAAGACCTTTTATGTTCCTCAGTCTACCTGAGTAGTCTAGAAAATATATTTGTACCAAAAGTACATTCAGGATCRTAATCCTTTATTTGTCTCATAAATCTCATCGTAATATCCAGCCTAGTGTGAGACTTTGGCAATTAAACTCTACACTGAAAGCTATGTGCTTCATGGATCATTGGATATGCTAATTACCTTTTACTAGGACTGTCACCTGTATTTATGTTGTGATAAGCAATAGRATAATTTCATGTACTTGGCAAAACTGGAAGTTATGAAGGTATTTTGACTGTAGTGGATTTTTTAGGTAAAACAGAAATACAATACTTTTTTTTTTCTCTGTGCTCTGGCTAAATAATACTGACCATCTTAATCTGAGTAGGTCTGTTGAGGTTTTTTTCAATTCATAAAGTGTATTTGCTATGTATTTTGTTTTTTCTATTGCACTTGGGTTTACATGACCTTTTACCTTTCTCTAAACTGGAACAAATTGTTCAAAGCTTGAATTGGATAAACAGATCTATTCTGTGTAAATCAATAACTGCTTCATATTGCATAAAYGGTTCATATTGCAGAATATGTCATGTTATCAATATCTTTTTCTCCTTTTTTCTATGATACAAGAGCACTAGTGCATGTCAGAAAAACAGAGTTTTCTCATTACAAGAGTGGTGTTCTGTTTATTCTTTATTTTATRCCARATTTTATTATTTRTTTTTATTTRGGTATGAGATCTGATCAGGGAAGAMAARKAATGYAATAAACATATATGAATATCCACTTCAAATGTAGCTGAATTCTTGTTTACATTTTATCTGAAAATGGTATAATAACCAATGTGATTTCCTAACCTAGAAAATAGAGGTAGAATTAAGCTTTTTGAAATATTAATACAGGAAATCCACAGGAAAATGTGTAATGTCTTGTAAAGCAGGAGACTATACCTGTCTGACCTCTTTACGAAAATAAGCTGAAGTTTATAAACAACAAAAAATATTAGATCAAACAGAAAGTAGTACTATTGTATTTCCCCCTTGAAAGACTGACATTTCAAGATAAAGAATCAAGTTTCCAAACAAAAAATGGTGTTTATTTTAGGTGATGTCTTGACATTTTTACAACACATTTATGTGACAAATGTGGTTTCTATAGACGTTCCTGGTTATGAACAAACTGTGCCAGAATGGCTGGGATTTTTGGTTCTTTGTTGGGTTACCAAAGAGTCAACTCCAAAAACTGTCTAACAAAATCTGCTCCCAAATTTTGTGTGAGCTCACTGGGGATATAAATAACAGAAAGTTAAAAGGAGGGAACTAATGCTTTTCARTAGAAAAGAATTAGAAGATGATAAAGGTACATATAATCACATACAGATTATCTGTGTCTATTTCAAATGTCATTTTAGAAATCACAAAGCTCCTTTTTAGGAGTAGGAGTAATAACTTAAGTGCTCTGCCTCTGAAAGCTGCAGCTCTTCTCATGTTCTTGAGAACTTAGAGGTGTGTGTATCTGCACAAACACAGGTACCAATGCAAAGTTTGAACCAGAGTAAAATTTGTCGTGTAATAATTCTCCTAAGAGTTGAAATATGTCTTCAGAAGAACATTATTTAAAAATTAGATCCTTCTTTATTTGTATTAAAAGAAATGTCTCTGGTGATTTTCCTGGGTGTAATAATGAACTTCTGGTTATAGCTCCACTAAATCYACTGCTATATAAATTTGAACACTTTGAGTGTCTTCCAGATTTTTTATCTTTCTATGTTATTTTAGAGGATTTTTTCATTAAAGTTCTTGTTCAATCATGTATTTACCAGTATGCTCCATTTTGCTTAAGATTAATCTTTTTCTTATAAATGAAATTAAATTTATTCTTGCAGAAATRTTGCATCTGTAGTGAAACTCACAKGAGTTAATTTTTTTTT
>CADDXX010000247.1:1145488-1157637 GCA_902810485.1 Alauda arvensis | reverse complement strand
CTTTCCCTTCCTTCCTCCCTTCCTTCCCTTCCTTCCCTTCCTTTCCCTTCCTTTCCCTTCCTTCCTTTCCCTTCCTTCCTTCCTTCCTTCCCTTCCTTCCTTCCCTTCCTTCCCTTCCTTCCCACCCTTTTCTTTGTGACATATTTGTGCACCTTGGAAAAATATTACTGTGTCATACTCAATTGTCTCACCTTCAAACAAATTATTACTTGAAGTACAGATTACTTGAACCTTTGCTTGCAAGTACATATTCTGKTTTTTTCTAATCCCATTTACTGTTCTCAGAATTTTTCTTCATGTTATCTCCTCCTTCCTTAAAGTGCTGCTTTAAGTGTAAAGAGGATACTGCATTACTTGGAGCTCACTGGTGCTGAATTGAGCACAATTACTGCATCTTTATCKGCTCAGCTGCTGCTTACCTTTTTACTTCCTCTATTATGACTATGTKTGATTGCTGTTTTCCTAGTGCAACACGGTGCTTACCTCTAGGAATTCCAACCTGTGGCTGAAATTTTAAAAYCCCAGTCTAAAAATAATTTTTATTCCAGTTTCCAATGTGCTTAGAAGCCTTCTGCCCCTAGTCTGACAATAAAACCTGGTCTTGTTTTTGCCATAATAAGTGGACCTGTTGAAAATCCTTGGTAAATCTCAGCCCTTCCAGTCCCTGATCCAGTCCAACTTGAAATCCTCTCCCTCTAAGACAGCAAATCATTAGTAATTGTTTGCTGAGAGAAATTTCTCTCTGATTGTCCACCCATCTGATGGTGATTACATCTCCTGCCTTAGCTTTTTTATGAGAATATTAATATTATATTGAATAGTGTCAGAAGCTTTAATTAAAAGTCAGTTTATGTCATRTCTGCAACTTCCCTTTTATCCAGCTGGTTTGTAGAAGGAAAGCAGACAGGCTTGACATGAGTTCTTTCTGACAGATCTACATTTTGTCTTTTACTATCTTGTCTTCTAGGAGCTTGAAGATATCATGGTTAATGCTAGTCTTTAAAGTTATTAAGTTAATTAGGTGTTTYTTTAGGTATGAGAATTTTTCATTGGTTATTTTGGGGTCTTTTCTTCTCCTCCATGTCCTTGATGAATATTTAGATGAATACTTAGTAATATTCAGAATTTCAATGGCTAATTTCTTAAAAAACTTCAAAGTGAATATTTTCAATCTCTGCCCTGTTGCTCACACTTGACTATCTGCATCTTCTTTTATCATATTTTTTTATCTGTGCATTTAATTATGCTTGTTAAATTAAATCTGTTAAATGAATCTTTATTATTTCTCATTCATGTAAAGATTTAAGGAAAAAGGCAATGGAATAGATTATCCTTCAAATTTATAATTTGGTCTCTGTTCTCTTTTACATTCTTTTGTTTTCATTGTTCAAGTATAGTTGTGACCCTTTCTGTTGCCTTCTCTTCCTTGTTCCAATAAGAACTTCGTTTGGTTTCTTTTCACACTAGTATTTTTGATTTATTTTCWAATGGACATAAAGTACTCCCYTGTGTTTCTATGATTCCTTTTCTGCTTTCAGATTATTAAAGAGCCCCTAACTCAGCCAGAAATATCTCTAGCTTTCCTTCCTCTATTTTCTTCACATATGTTCATTTGTCTTTGTACATTTGGTAACAAAAAGTATAGTCTTGCTAATGGGAATATTTTCAAACTACATGCTCAAATTAGTTAAAATGTGTCTTGCTGCATTTCTGTACTTAATARGATGTATTTTTTGAATGAGCWACAAAATCTACTACTTTGTTTTTTCAGACTGAKAAAAGACAAGACAGAATTTGAAGTATACACACAAAGATGAAAATTGTCTCATGGCACTGATGATATCAGAAACAGCAAAAGATTCAGCTTTCAGCAAACCAAAGCACTTAAATTAGCAAATTCTTACTTGTTTGAGGTTTTCTGTAGCTGTTTACAAAAACAATCAGCTGTTCAGCCCTCATTGTTTTGGTTAGGACAGTACAAGAGTGCACAGCCAAGTGGGTTGTAATTTTTTCCCCTAAAGGCTAAGTCTCARCAGGAACTAGATGATTTTGTCTCCTAAGGAAAAAATGCTGTCAATCCCATTATGACATTGCTTTTTTAAATTGCAAAATAGTATCTCTTGGCAATTGCAGAGCCTGGAATTCAGTAGRAACCAGCTGCTGGAAGATGTCTTCATTGATGCCTCTGATGATGCTGTCACTCCTTGGTTTTTGTCCCGTATTAGCCCTGCTTCCAAGAGCTTTCTATCTACAGATACTSTGTCCAGCATCTCCACCTTAGCTTGCTGACTCTAACTTAGATTTACTTTTTGAGAGACACTTGAGGTTTTTGAAATCTATTACTGCTATTTATTTTACTCAACTTTCCAATTAATTAAAATATTAACTATAATAGCTGTTTTTCCAATTAATGTTCTCCCTCTAGAGTCTCACAGAATTCCTCATGACTAATTAAAATTAAATCTGATTTAKTTGCTCACTGAACGAATAAAAGGAAATTCTTGTACATCCTCTCTTTCTTCTCAGTCCTCCTGTTATGACATTGAATAAACTGGACTCTTCCTTCTTCCTGAATTTAGTGGAAAATTACTTCTTAGAGAAGTATGCCTGCCCTTAAGAAGTTAATTGTACCATTCAGGTCAATATTGCAGTTCTGTGATTTGTCTCACAAATAAATGCTGGAAACAATCTTCTGAAGCTTCAGTCATTTAGTAGGACAGATAAAATGTGCTGTCTCAATAGAAAATGATTTTATGAAGAATTCCAGAGTAGAATTATTTATATACCAGAGACTAGCAGAGCTTTAAAATACAAGAAGCAACTTGCTTGACTCAGAAAATAATTTGAAAGCTACAGARTGTGAGTACCAGTTATTTTTTTTAGCCAGCTGAAACAGTTTCTTGTCTCTAGGAAAAATGTTATCGTTCAGAAGCAGACACCAATACACTTCACTTGAGAATYTTTGCCAGATGGAGTCACATGGATTTCCAAAGATTTTATATTATCTCCCCATTTMTCATGATGCTGTTTGAAAATGCAGTAAAGTCATAAAGCATCCCTACAGTATTTTGTGTGAATTTATTCTTTCATTCTCTTTTTTGAGATCCGATCAAAAGTATGACTATCCCTACTCTCATTGCATAGCCAACCTACTCTTGTTCTCACAAGTGAAAATGTTTGCACTGGACATGGCAGATAACACACAGAAGTTTCTTCCTAAGAAATTATCAAAAGGGTTTGATTCTGCTAGCCTTAATCCTTTTCTTTGACATATACTAGGAACCTCCTGGCTCTATTCATGTAAGTGAGGAGTGTGGAGATACACACACACACACACACACACACACACACACAGCAGTTTATTTGTAACCTTACCAAAGAAAATGAGATGTTTAATCTAATTAACATTAATCATTAATGTTAGTTAGAGGAAAGTTGTTTTAACAACTCGGAATTTGCTGAAACACTGAGGGGAAAAACACTGGAGAAAACAGAAACTCTTRCACTTCCTAGATAATGTCTTTTTACTGCCCTTCCTGCAAAGGGTCATAAATGCTTTTTTTCCTCTTTATTGATATTTAAATCAATGCAGTGGGGTCTGCTATAGAGAAATTCTGATCTTCCTCAGCTGRGACAGAAGCTGCTTTGAATATTAGAGGAGATACATAAAACAAAATTCTCTGAAAGATTGACTCCTGGGCAGTTCAGAAGGACATGGAATGTTAGATTTCTGACATATTTTCTGAATATTCCTCACTTATTCATACACCCTATGGGGCATAAAGAAAAGAAATCTGTGAAATGCTGCTAATCTCTGGAGTTGAATAATCTGTGAGGCTAATACTATCTACAAATATTGTTTGACTGCCCACTGAGACACACAATATTGTAGATACATGTTGAGGGGGCACTCACCATCATGAGTTCTGAGTGAAGCCAGAACCCTGTGAAAAATCRACCATGTAATTAAGGCCAGTCATGCTAGGGTGGCAAACTGAAGTACCCCAGTAAACTGATTCTTGCACTTTCTCACTATTAAAAAGCTCATTTTTGAAAAGAACATTCTTTAATGTGTTTTTGTTTGTTTGTTTGTGTGTATAATACATATTTGTAGCTGTTGGTTGTTTGTCTAATTAATTGTAGTGTTTACTGTTTTTCAATGGAAATAATGGAGGTTTTGATTTTACTTCTTATGAGGAAGTGTATCTTTTAGCACCTTTCCAGAATATCCAGCAGCTTGTCCTAATTTTCACTGCAGGCAATAAATACTATCCAAAGGGAAAAAAAAAAAAAAAGGAAACAACACAACTGATATTTCAGATATTTTAGTGGGAGTTGCAATCACCAGCTACRGTCTGTGGCATGTGCCAACTTAGAACCTTTGCTGACAGTGTACATCTGTCTGGATCACAGGACTGTGTAGAGGAAGACAAGACTCTCTCTACCAYTTCAGTTAGGAGTATGGGACATTTTCTTGGCATCTCTTTACCCTATGGGAAATCYTGCATAACACCATAATCAAAAAGAAAGCTAGGAGAAGAGCCCTACAGAAACCCTGCCAAAAACGAAATTGTGGAAAAAACAAACATTCTTGTAGCAACCTCATGGTGAAGTGTTGCACAAATTCAACTCAAGTTGTAGTTGCACATAAAATAACAAAAGAGTTCAGAGCAGAGCTTCAGAGAGCAGAGTTCATTGTGTCTGTTGCCTCTGACAGTCTGAATATCCCTCTCCTCATTGCCATATTGGAAACAATCTGCAAGACTGAAATAGAGATGAGAAGTTTGATCCAGTGAAACCAGCTGCTCCCTCCCACAAAGCAGTGAAGAGCCGTCAACAAGTTCTTATGAAACTTCATGYAAGAAATGCCTTTCTTACTGGACTGCGTGGGAAGGATGAGTAATAGGCTCTCGTTGTGTTTCACTTTTATACCTTTTCCCTCAGAATAGATACACAGTAATTTTCTGGAATCTCAGCAGTCGACTACTTGCTTTGCAATTCATCAAAATTGGTTATTCTTTATTTGAGTAAGTGTTAACATTTATTTATGGCATTTCAGATCTGATGTACTGGCATATCTGTGTTTAAATATTTACAAGAACTTTCATATATGTTTTAAAATATTTAGAATATGCCAAATGGAAAAAAGGTTAGAAACTGTGGCTTCAGAACTGAGGAATTGTATGTACTATTTTGGAGAAGCATAGTTTATCAAAAACTTGGGTGCAAAGTACTTTAAGTGCTAAGATTGTCTTTATGACTGATAATTTGAAATACAAAGCGAAGAACTGTGGAAAACCCCATGTGGTTATGTATTCTTTGAGAAGAATTAGCTCTGAAGGTCATGTTCTTYAAGGGAATCCCATTTCTTTCTCATGATTGTTGGTTTTCCCTTTCACATAYTTTTTACTTCCTATCTCATSACAGTAGATAATTCCACACTGTCATCATGTCTGATTATTTCCACCTTTTCATTGRCCTTTCTAGATAGGTAAGGTGTTATCTCTCCCACATATCAAATGTCTTGCATCTTGTCTTCCATTGCTGATTCCCCCAGATGTTTGACAAACCTCTTCATTGGTTAGATTCTTCTCATTCTTTTTTTTATTTTTTTTTTCTCTTCATCAGTCCTTGACAGATCTGCTTCTGTCTGAATCTTTTTGCCTTTTTGTTCTCCCTTATTTTGCAACAGTGCCTAGTTTGCTCCTTTTATTGCTGCCAGATTTTGGCTTTCTTACCACAGATGTGACCTCTCCAGTTACTAAAAGATTCCTTTTTCAAAGCCATTTATTTTTGGATAGATCTTTCTCTTTTCCAACTCAGACACTGAACATATGTATGTTAATGTTTGTGAATGCCAGCATTTTAGGTTTACAACCACTGATCATTTAGTTTTGATACTGCCTGAGGCTGCAGAGTCTGGTAGCCCACTGGAGTGTAGCTCTTCTGGCTCTGTATCCCCAGGCTCAAAAAGGCTGAGCACCTATTTGTGAGAGGCATATATATACATATGTTCATATGTACATACACACATGAACACGCGTATCACTATTCTTGTGCAGGTATATACGTATCCATATATATATATTTTTATATATATATATATATATATAAACATCTATGAACTTCAGAACACTCTAGAAGCTGGTCTTAGACTCACAGTCTGCCTAGGAGCTCACCATTGAATCCCAGATCTCCCTAGTTGCTGGCACATAGACACAGGAGCTTTGGAGGCCCACAGCCTGGCTCTGGTTGCTGATGTGGAGATCTCTCATCTTTTTTTGCCGTGTAATCCAGCTTGATGCTCACCAGCATTCTCCTGTGCCCACTCAGAACAGAAGTGCATCCACATAGAAGGTATACATAACAGGATTAAATATGTATATAGAATATATATGTGGTGATCAAGCACAGGGCATAGTCATGCAGGTGTTATGTATTATTGTCTGTTTCCACTTGATTAACCCCATTTATCTGAWTGACCTCCATATTCTCACTCCTCTTCCTGTCTGAGCCACCTAGGTACCTCCCTTTCTTCACCTTGAGTCCTTCCACAAAGCACCCAATAATAAATTCCACACATTCCCAAAATTTCTTTAAAATATTCCTTCTGAAAATTTTACACAGTCTCCAAAAATGGTTTTTTCCWTCATCCCACAAGGAATCTCAAACCTTTAARGACAAMTACCCCCTCCAGGGTGGAATGTGGCCRTGCAGGAGKGTTTGTTTCACTGCATCACATTAGGGTGTTTCAACCAGGAACCACAGTGTAATAGGTCCCCTTTATGGTCTTAGGGAGCATCTGATTTAGTGAGCCACTTTCTACTGATTAGGTTACTTGTGTTCCTCTGCCTGTCCTTGCTCCTYCAGTCCTCACTGGGCTTTTTGTGTTGTTGATGGTTTTGATGGTTGCCTTTGATAAAATAAAATAATCCAACACACTGGCAAAAGATCCACCCCAGCCACAACAAGTAAATAATCCTACTTTGTGGAAAACTTCTTTTTTTCTTCCTTTGAGAGATGTTATCAGTATATTTCTGGGTTGGAATTTTTACTACAATCTGGTCTTGGGGRTGATTTTATAAAATACTGTATCTCCTATGATCTGCTTTATGCCCAGAAATGGGTACTACAGCTTCAAGCTGGGCCTGGGGGAAGGGAGGGAAGCTTGGGGGAATTCTTTCAGCAGTTTGTGTTCAGCTCTCACATATTCCCTCATTTTTCTCAGCTCTGCAATGAAGAGAATGAGTACATTTTTTTGTGTTTAGCTAGCTTCTTTTTGGTAGCTGAGGCAAGAAGTCTTTTTTCCCAGGACTGTGGCTTCTTCTTCTGGTACTACTCAGCTTTGCTCTGTTCCAAGAACCAGATCCTCAGTGGGAGCTGCATGCCGTGAGTCCCGGCAGGGAGGCTGCAAGAGAGCTGCATCCCAGCTCCAGACCTCGGGAGAAGCTGAGCAGAACTCTAAAATCCAGCAGCATTTTCCACAGTGAGAAGGTTCAATATTAAYAGTTATTCTTTATTGCCATGTCTGAAGGCACTCTGCTTGTTAAATAAACAGGTTTTTTCACTTTTTCACMATTTCTGAGAAATTCCTTTTGTATCAGTGGGGGAGGGAATGTCAACACCTGCCTTCTTTAGAGGAGATGYTCATTTCAGGACATTTCCTCCTAAATTTGTCTCAAACYGAGACAAATATAGTACTGAGGACTAACTTTTTTAGCACAGACAGGATTTTGCAGAAGTGTTTTAGCTATTGAGACTTTTTAGAAGTATCAAGAGTAAGAGACTTCTCATTTGGCCTGAAGTCTTCTGTTGTGGTCTAGTATTTCATTCAGGTGCAAATCCATTGTATTCTGCCTAATTTTTGATTCTTTAACACTCATGAAGACCATGATGCAGAATCACTCAATGTCCATGATTAACCCTTGAAATCTAAGTTGTGTTTAAGCTGTATCRCCTTGTCATGCAATGACATTTCAAGGCCCTTTGCACAAGGCACTTGTTCATTGAATTYTGTGGTGTCTATGCCCAATCAAAAAACTGAGAGCACAGTGGGGAGTTAATGGAGCTTTCATCTCTGATTTAGGGCAATGGAGAGTTRGCATCCTCAGCAAAGTTGGGCACAGAGCACTAGAAAGACTGGGATACCTGGAGAAGAAATGGCAGTAAATCTGTCCATATGCACTCTCAAAGAATGCAGAGTACAGTCAGATCTATTCAAACTTTATGGAGGGTTTAAAGTGGGCCTTATGAAAAAAAATCTATTTGGAATAATCCTGAAAACCTGGGAAAGCACACAGTGTGTGTATCACGTTCAAGATAAACAGAGACCTGAGCAGCTATTCTAACCATAGCACTAGTCATATATAAAACATGGTGAAAGCTTGAACATTTTGTGAGTTTTGATAATCTGAAATTATCCTAAATTCTGAAGAAGCTGAAAATTTCTATCTTATCAGTTGAGAGGCATGTATAGAAAGTATTTTGATCTTGTTCAGTTTACTGGTTCTTAAAAAAATACACCACTCTGGTGGTGAAAGTATGGACACTTGCATACACAAAAACTAACTACTTCTTATCTGTATTCTGATGTTAATTAAGATCTTTTCAATATGCTTCCAATGATGAGTTTTATTTTATAACAGGAACACCTACTGAGAACAGTGTTAGAACAAAGAGCTCTAGGTTCAAGASTATGAGAACTGGGGGTTTTTTATACTTTAAATATTCAAATTCTGTGATATTGAAGCATTTTTRTTTTCCAAAATATATTATTAACATGGAAATATTGTATCACTAAAATATTGAAGTATGAAAGTAAGAAGTGGTGTATTAAGCAATGCTTTTTTTATCCTATTTGAGCTATTAAAGGTGGTTCCTGAGGCAATGAGATAAATATGGCTGGAGTAACAGTAGCACAGAATGGGAGCAGTATGATCATTAGTTACATGTTTTATGTTAGTACATATTTGTGCTATGCTATCTCAAATCCCTATRGAACTGAGTTCTTTGTGTCTGCTGTGATTGAAATCCAAACCTAATGCATATATGACAAACAAGAGGAAGGTGTTATTTGCCAGTTGCTTGCAGGGTTTTACTYATGCATTTCATGGACAAACTTCTGTCAAAATCTTTAATGTTTACTCAAAAATATTCCTGTGTATTGAGCATTCACACCCGATTTGTGAACTAATGCAAACAAAGTGTCTCTCAAACATTTCTTTACTTCATAGGAGAGGAATATCTGTATTCTGTATTCTGTAAAGCAATACCATTGCTTTACAAACCATCCTTCACAGGAAACTTTATCATAAGATGCTCAGCACAGAGGTTCATAAACTGAAGCAGATGAAGATGAATTTTACTCTGGTTTATAGAAAAATGKGGAGCTCTATCAATTTTATGGGATGGAGAAAACATGAATCTGCAGTGAARAAAGCATAGTAAAAAGTCCAAGTGTTGTAAATAGATAGGATTTATCTTTATACGTGATTATGAAATAGACAACTCAGTCAAGTCAGAGGTGAGAACCTCATATCTAAAACCTTTTGGTTTTAGGAATGAGCAATTTCTGAGCATTCAGGAAAGGAGGCTGGGAGGGACAGAGTCTAGAAAACTATGACAGAGGACAGATTAAAGATTGAAAGACTGAATCTTTAAGGATGAATTCTGCAAGGTTTTGGAACCATTTACTGGGTTTATGCATGAGGCAGATGAAAGGAGAAAATAAAAAAAAATTCTGATCTGAGTCAAAGAGTAGGTATGTGTGCTGGCATTTAGTGGGAAGCAGGTGGAAGGAATCAATCTCATTTAACATGAGGTTTTGCAATTCGGATTTCTGGATGAAAACAAGTTGTACAAGGCAGTCTTTGTAATCACAGCAGAGAAACAGGAGTGTAACTCATCTGACATCAACATTAAGATAAAATTGTGAGTTGTTTGTTATCACTGATTTTAAAGGGAATCTAGATGATGAAGGCAGATACAAATTCTTTATTAGATATCTATTTGATCAGTGAAACACTCTATTCTTCTTCAGCCTTTTCTTTTATGCAGCTCATCTTTGTATGCAGCTCATCTCAGGGAAAAAAGCATAGAAAGCTAGGAGAATGGGTGCTGAAATTTTCTTGTCATTTCAGCTCTTTGATGAGGWCTGCATCCAAACTGAATCATATGTTACAGTGTCCAATATTGGTATCTTCAGGGGRAAAAAAAGGGCAGGGGAAAAAAGCAAACCTTCAATAATCTACTAATAAATACATGGCTCAAATCCCATATGAAAAGAGAACCTTTGCTGAGACATCTGCAATACAACCATTTCCCATTTTACTTTTCATTGCTTAAGCAGAGAGCACAGAGACAGGTCAATAACTAGGGCTTCTGTCTGCTGCTTTGTTTTGCTCCTGTGTGTTAGAGCTAACAAAGAGAAATCAGGAAACTCAGTACAGATTGTCAGACCCCCTCCACTGTACTAAACAGAAGGTCTATCTGTATCCTTACCAGACATTTATAGATGAATACAAATACATGTGCAACAACATGTGCAGCTTGCTCAAGACCTATACATAGAATATTGTTCATATGTAATTACACAGGAATGTTAAGACAGACTGTAATTTGAAATGGACTGTTAAAAAGTTTTGTAGTAGTTACACTAGTTTTCATTACCTTTCCTTCTAAAACATATGTCTGAGCCTTTTGAGCAGAATATTTTCAGCCTCTTTCCATCTCCGCGTTTTCTGTTTTCACTACGTCACATCTGCCTCCTGTTGCTCTTTCCTGTCATTCTTTCCTCACACAGYAGTTTAAGAGTATGTGACACCATGCCAGTGAAACGTGTGGAGAATTAGGAGTGGCTGTGCTTGAGAAAACCCAGATGCTACATAAGTATTACCTATTTATGTACCCGCTGCTGCTTTTCCTTCTTATTAGCATATGAGGCTTTATTGTCACTGTGATGYARTACMTTGTAGACAAAASCTGGTCTTCCTGCCTCAGTTCAACCAAAGATTTTTACAGATAATCTCTCTAGGGTATTGTTGGTGGAGTGAATAGCTTGGGTTTCAGCAGAGATGCAGGGAGAGGGTGGAAATGGCTTTTCTTGCCAAACCTCTCCCCTCCCTCTTGCACTGCGAGCTGCACTGCACCATGGGRTGCAAGGACTGGAAAGGACTGTGGAGCCCAGTGCCCTGCTGTCACAGAGAAATATGTCACATAAAGTAATAAATGTGTGGAGTTACAGTGCCTGACTGTGGTAGTGTCTGTCTTAAACCTGTTTAGTGACATATTTAGTGTTTTTCAGGTGCTGAAGGGAATGACGAATAAGAGGCTAGAAAGGTGAAAGATTTATSTCTAGAGTAAGTAGAAACAAGAAAGTAAGAAGCTGGGCTGGGTGAACATTGTGAAAAGCAAAGCACAAGGGCAATTTAAGGGAAGTCTGCCTTGACAAAGAGCAGATAGGGTGAGTGTACATGAAAACCTTAAATACTCTGAAYAGATTAATCTTTGATCACTGTGACAAACTGAAAGTTTGTAAGTGTATTTAATAACTGACAGTTTATATCTGATTATTCACCACTTGCAGTGAACTGTGAAATAGCAGCATATTTATGATTCATGTTTATGGATCTATGATTTTATGATTTATTAAATACTTTTTCACATGCACCCATCATGATAGTTCAGTGTTTACTGTGAAGCTTTTGGCAATGCAAAATCTGAGGACAGAAATTAGAATTCATAGAATCACAGAAAAATGTTATCTCTGATTTGGAGATAAGAAAGGATGTTGTGAGAGACTGTGTCAAATGCCTTAAATAAGTTTAGGCAGATAACTGCCTATCAGCCCTTGTTGACCCTTGGAGTCGGTCCACCATAGAAGGTTGCCAGATTGGTCAGGCAGGATCTGCTCTAATAAAAACTTCTTGTCTTGTATGTGTCTTACAATTGCTTCCATGAGGGTCTTCTCCATRGTATTCCCAGGCACAGAGGTGAATCTCACTGATCTGTAGTTCCCTGGATCCTCYTTTCATTCCTTTTTTAAMATCAGSCATGRTRTTTCCATTTTTCCACTGCTGGAGACTGACTGCWCTTGGCCACTGTGACWTTTCAAATGCAAGGGAGAGTGGCTTGGCAACAGCATCAGCCAG
>CADDXX010000247.1:1109474-1145480 GCA_902810485.1 Alauda arvensis | reverse complement strand
GGSCCYKGGGSTGGTGTTGTCAGGCCCCACAGACTTGGGCCCTCTTAGTTTCATCAAATGGAYGTGAACTTGCTCTTCACTTACAGTGGGAGGGACTTCATTACCCCAGCCCCCACCAGAGGTTTGGCAATTTGAGAGAAGTGGGGAATCTGACTGCCAGTGACAACTGAGGCAAAGTGGTCACTGAGTATCTCAGCTTTCTTCATGTATATTGTCACCAGTTCTCCCTTTTCATTTCTCAGGGATGTAGAGACTCCTTGGCCTTTTTTTTTTTTTTTTTTTTTTTAACCTATGTACTTAGAGAATGCTTTTTTGTTATTCTTCACAGAAGAATAACCTTTCAAACACAGGAATAATTTGTTTCTCTCCATTATTTAGCTCAAACACATCAGCCCCACCCCCTCATCTAGATCATCAGTATAGATAAAAAGAAGATTTACATTATTCTAGCATTTCACTTGGTTAAATTATCTTTATTTAAATTGTGGTGTTTGTCATCAACATCACCACCTGATTTTAGCTGTATGTTGTCAACTGCAGTGTTATTGATTTCTCATGCATCTTTTAAAGTTGCTTAGTGAGATGGTAATTTTTTTTCTTTGTCTCTAACTCTTACTTGTTCACAAATTAAAAAGAAAAAACATTTTTCAACTTCATCAATCAGCTACTTAGTTCTCAGAGAGTTAAGGCAAGTAAACCCTCTAAAATATGAAGGAAATGTCTTAGTAACAAGATTGATCTTTGACAAATGTTGACTAATGTAAGCCYTTTTTTTTGTTAATGACCTTTCTTAGTCTAATAACATTGGAGCTGTACAATTTCATTCTCATTAATCATTAACCTAGTGAGAATATAAAGGTGTTATGCAAAAAAAAAAAGCAAAAACTGATCTTCCAAATCATTCAGTGTTACTGCTATTATCACACAACCTGCTGCCCATGTTCACAAATGTTCACTTGTTACCATTCTTGGATCATCTTTTCACTCTTCCAGCAGTAAGACCAATGCASAGTTATAGTTTATCATTTGCTTGGGTCCTTTTCTTAAAAGCAGCAACACATATGTCCCTTTAGAATATAGATTTTTATTTAAAAATATATATTTAATTAATTTGCCTTTTTTTTCTCCTGCTTTGAAAAGAGTTTTGAAATATAGCACTTCTATAACAGTATTTTTAAACATACCACTATGAGTCTCTCAGGAATAACTAGGTATAAGTATCACTAATGAGTAAACAMGTGTTTAATCCAGGATAAGGCATGTAAGTGTAGAAAGTGTTTAAATCCTAAAAAACTCCTCCAAATACGAAGTGTAATACTACAAATTTTTTCCCATGTGAGCTATTTATTTCCAAATTRTTTGTAACTAATTTTGTTATGAAACTCTGTATTTTAAAATGCTGACATGTTGAAAGGTAAGGGAGTAAGAGAAAGCACTTGAGGTGGAGGAGGTRGAAATGTTCATAGTGGCTCTCTTATTTACAGTATGAAGAGATTAATTTGAACACAATTTTCTATTTGTATGTCTGCTGCTTAAATCTACAGAGGAAAAGATCAATCCTGCTCACTGAGGTAGTAAGCCTGTCAAAATAGAAAACAGAATAGCTCRTGGGTGATCTCATCCAGGTTTTTCTTCACGTATGTTACTGAGTCTCTCTCTCTCTTTGTATGAACAGCAGTTGACCATAACCATGCATGATGTCAACCATTCATCAGTATTCCTTGTGTTTTGCAAATCCCACGCCTGAAAGTTGTATGCGGTCCTTCTAAGTTTGACCCCTCCCTGTTCACTTTACAGCTTTCCTCTCTGAAGTACTTCTGCTTGTTGCAGGGTTTGAAGGAAGGCAACAGCCAGAGACAATACCACGAGTTTTATATCCTGACTTCTATTATTTCTCTGTTTTCTTTCCCATAGAGATGTATGATTGATTCCTAGAAGGCCCTGTAGCCCATATAAACAACACAAAGAAGTTGAATTCTATGACAATGTATTGTAGCAATAGGGAAAAAGAGTAAATGTACAGTTCAGCTTTAAAACTTTCACAAGCATTTCCATTAAAAAAATTGAAATTTGTCAAAATATTGTAGAAAATAAGTGAGCTGCAGAAGCAGCAAAAAAGCCTGTGGACTGTGAAATAATGATGCTGTGCTTGAGTGACTGTTTACCTTTCTTAAGAAAATGACCTCATTGCTGTCATGGGTACATACCTCCTAATAACTCAAGAGAAATTTTCTTCACTTTCCAAAGGAGGAAAATGTGAGGACAGTAAGAAAAAAGTCTCCCAGAGCTAACTCTAAGCTTTTAAGCTCAATTTGGTTATAGTCATGCCTTTTTCTCCTCTTATTGTTCTATCCTTCTGGGTGCCCTGGTTTCAGGGCAAGAACACCCAGATTTATGAAATGGTAATAAGCCAAAGGATGCTTTTAGACAAATCTCTGTTCTGTACAACTTTAGAGATCAGGAGCTCAGAGAATATTATGTAGTGTGTGTGGTCACAATTCACTTTACATGCAGCCAATGTCACTTTCCCTAATGTTTATTAATTAATCTTTAAAAAGTCTTAAAATTTATTCAGATTTGAAAACTCTTCAGAGTCTGGATTTCAGACTATTATCCTGTCTCCTGGTATATAACCTTAAATGCAAGATATTAATAAATTATGCTAACTCTCTCTTGGCTACTCAACCGACAAATTTGTGTTACATTTATTTATTTATTTTTAAACTAATGTAAGGCAGGCTAATATTTCAGATAATGTAAAATGTATGAGGCTTTAGAGAAGTTAAGGTTTTAAGCAGCTTTAAAGCCTTAGATCATTTTAATTCTGCCTCATTTAAAGACAGAAAGAAATCCTGGAAAGAGTTTGACCCAATAACTAAAAGATTAAAGGTTAGACCATTAAAAAAAATACTGTGGATACAAGTACCTGTTCTGGTTAATGTGCTCTGCCTGAGCCACACTTACCTTTTCTTTCAAGCATATGTTTTTCTAGCTCAATAGGGCACTCAGACACTCCCAGTTTTTGCTGGAATAAACCCTTGTATTGCAAACTCGATGAAGGATGAACTCCTCTCTAAAGATCACCCTAAGCTTCAAAGTTTGAATGAAGTGATGGTCCTGCAATAGGACTTTTGCCATTGGCTCAACTGCCTGTTTTGGAAAATTCTTCAGAGTTTTCACAAGTGGTCAAAGTTGTGCAGCAGGGAGCTGGTAAGGTCACAGCATAGCTGGGACATTTGTGCTGTTGCCCCTGGTAGGACAAAGACTTAAAATTGTTTCTTTTGGAATTGAAAACAGTAGAAAGTATGTTTGCAAATATGTATTATCAACAAATATGTTTTTCAGCAAAGTAAAATATCAAGCCTAGAGGGTTAATGATTTTAAAATGAGAATGCAAAAATGGGAAGTGAATTGAAAACTATTTTACAATCTCACTTGTAGCAGATTTTGATGTTGCAAACAGTATTATATTTTGCAGATATTTCATTCTCGTACTTTCTGCTTTGAAGAGGCTTCAAAAACAGTCTGTCTGTTTTGTCAGGGTTTTTTTTCCTCTTATAGTACAGGAGTGCTGCACTAGACAAGGCTCTTATCACTCAACTGGCCATTTATCAAGATCCTGACTTAACAGTGAGGTGTTCCACAAGTGTCAGTGCAGTTTATGGTGCATTATGAATTGCTCTTGCAATTCACTGTTGTTTGATTGTCACAACAGACTAGAGAAGTAATTAAATGGGGTAACAAAAAAAAATAAATAAAAATAAGCTAACATTTAATTTATGCAAACAGTGAGCCATTAATAAATTGTCAAAAGACTCTGCATACAGCCTGGGATAACTTTTTCACATTTCTTACCTTAAAAAGACTTTGCAGGCTCAAAATCAGATTAGGCAATCACTCTTTTGATCACCCTTCTCTTATCTYTGTTTATTGTTTTACAATCACAATTGCAATCCAACTACAGGAGGAGATAAATTACAAGGGATTAATAGTCTTGTAATTTCTGCTTCTGCAGTGCCTAAAATAGAAAGATATCAAATAAAAATCAAACGATGCTAATAAAGACCGATAAAACATCCCAGCATTCCATCAGCAGCATCCTGCACTGGCATATATTTTCAAAGTTCTCTGTTTGTGTTTCTATTTCCAAATATAAAGCAGAAAAGAAAAGGCATGATAGTGAAATATAATAGGACCTAGAAAATTGTTGGGAAAAAAAAAATATTGCTTGTTTCTAAAATGAAATGTGGACTCTTTAATGTGGACCAGAAATGGCATTGTGGGGTACATTCCAAGAGCTGTAGAATTGAGATAAAAACGGAATATTTCAGAGAGAGGCTGAAAAAAAATCAAATGCAGCTGAATATAGTTTTGGAATATGTTTGTACACTATGCGTATGTGGAATAGCTGAAAACTCTCATTTGTTAAGGACTGCTTCACCAAGGTCACCTTTCACAGCAGTCAGATGTTATTGTTAGGGGAATATGCTATATTATAGTACCTGATTCATAAATCTTTGCTTTTTGCCTCATTTATCATTCCACTGGTGATATCAACAAAGTAAAACTCTGGTTGGCCACCTTTGTAAGGAAGTTTAATAGAAAGGCTGGAAACCTACTCTGATCTCAGACTGATAAGAGGAGCACAGATGTGAAACTCCAGCTGGAGTGCAGTCATTAGGTGTTTTGTCAGGGTCATAAGCAGATGAAGGATTTCCTACCATTCACTTGGAGGGCAGTGGGAGGGGCTTYGCTGATGGATCCTAACTCATGTTAGGTGCTTTCTTGCTAACAAAGATGGCTCTGATTCATATAGGTGGGAACTATATGTGATATGACAGGTAATTTTAAGTACAGTTATATTTAAAGAAAATTGAAAGGGTTTTTGAAATTGAAGATTATTTAAACAAAATCATGTGAGTCAGATAAAATCTAATTTTTCTTTTTCCTTGAGGAATTTCTTCATCCAGGATGCAGGGAATAATTTCCAAGTTTTACTGCTTGCTTTTTTAATTAGATGTATGTTTGGGTATAACATCATTAAACAGAATTAAAAGATAATTAACATTACTGGATTAAATGTGTATATTTAATATATACCCATATTAAATGTGATTCATTAAATAACAATTTTCTGCAAAGTATTTCACAAAGCTCTGAAGTCTGACCATAGCTCTCTTACCAGCTCTTTCTAGTTTACTATTATTAGGTTACTGTCAAGATTTGAGCCCAGTGCAGATATGTACCAATTTGTGAATTGTCTTGCCATTACAAATACTAATATTACTGTAGGAATAACATCTAGTGGCAATTCCCTGGTTCATTGTTCTGGCTTGTCTAGACAGAGTATGTCTTTGTACACCTGCACCAAGTCCCTAGTGAGTTCATGAGTTGCACAGCTGCTCTTGTGTGCTGTTAACAAATATCTTATAGAGTTCTCTTTTGTATGGGGAATTGCTATGCTTTGATCAGTTCATTTATCTCACCTCAGTGTTGAGGTCTAATTGGTTATCTTGTTGTTAGCTAAATACAGTCCTTGTCTCAAATGACAGCATTGTTCCCTGGTTTAGTTATTTTAATTTTTTTAAAATTAATTTTAAGTGTCTGTCCTTATTTTTATTCCAAAAACAACCTTTCTGGAGCTTTCTTTTCATAAGTGAGCTTTTCCTGCTCAGCTTTTTTTGGGATTAAGTTTCTTGCTCATTGTGTAAGTGGGTGAGTGTGTGCAGTCTGTTCTGGAACTTTCTGGAAATGGGCTGGGTGTTTTGAGGGTCTTTGTCGATCTCAGTGCTGCACTACTGGATTGACTCTCAGTAGACTGTTCATGACCACTTTTTTGACCCCATTCCTTTGCTTGCACTGTTCTTTATGTTGTGCAGTCACCCTGGACCGAACAGGGAAATTTGCCCTACCCCTTTACAGCCCCTCTTTCCAGCCACATCCTGTCCTAACTTGCCCACTTGAGTGGCCGTTGGTGTTTGAGGTGTAGCAACATATTAACTCCTTACTGCCCAGGTTTTTACAGTGACTAGTAACATCATTTTTAGTCAATATGATTCTTCATCATCATTGCTTTATATGTGTTTTGGGGTAGATGATGTCCCACTCACAGCACGTGCCCTGTGTTCTGTGCACCTCCCAGTTGCAGTAAAGATTTTTCTCCTTTTATTTAAACAATTTTGATCTTTCCTGGTGATTATTTTTGCAGTAAATGCACAGCATTGTGTCACTTTGGTCAGGGTATCTCTTGATTCATGATTAGAGCAGGGAGCTCCAGGGAGTTATGCTGAGCAAGCAGTACAACTCTTCTGTGCAGTTTCATGACATGAACTTTGTTACCATCCTGTATACATCTGCATCCAAAACTCTTCACTGTTATGTTTGAGATCATGGAGAAGGAGACAAGACATCAAGAGAATTGGAAAAAAGCAATCACACTGCTTGACTGTAAACAGAACAAAGAGAACAATCTGGCAAAGGTTGACAGTTAACATCAATCCTTGGAAAAATTCTAGAGCTCAAAGTCAAATAAAGTAGAGGAGCAAAGCACTAGCTGTCATATATCTTTTATTTGATGCAGTACACTCTCTAGGATACTTTTATTAACAACCTAGATGATGGAATAGAGTATGTTTATTGTGTCTTGCAATGATCCAAAACTTGGAGAGAGCTCATATGGCTGGATGATAGGATCAGAATTCAAAGTGATAATGACAAAGCAGCAGTGCATGTGAAAACATAAAAAGGGAATTATTTACTGCAGTGATACAAAATGAGGACAGCTGCTTTGGTAGCAGCTTTTCAGAAAAAGCTGAGCATAAGCTCACTGTGCTGTAAAAAAAAAAGAAGCACAAATCTAAAGTACAGGCAGGAAGATGTGTAAAGTAATCAGAAATGTAGCCTCTAGTGGACTAGCCATCTAGAAAACTGATGTTTGGGGCATTGGGCTTCAAGAACTATGTGGTGCAGTGGAGATAGTCTGGAATAAATGAATGAGATGAATTACAGTTCTGTAAAGTTTGATCTGTTTCATTATTGAAAAACACTATAAAATGGCAAAGTCAATGAAAAAAGGTCAGTGAAGACCTGTCATACTTCTCTTTGTAAGTGATGGAACCTCCACCACTGAAGGTTTTAAAAAACTGGTCAAACAGGTCTTGGAAACAGTATAGATATCATTTATTTTACCTGGGAGCTAGATCACCTCTTATGGTTTCTTCAAGCCCCATTTTTTATTACCCCATTATTATTAAAGCAGGAGTTCAAATTTTTGATCACAGCTGAGTTATACAGCAAATAAGCACTCAATATTTCTTAATTGCTTAATAATAGATCCCTTTGAGAGGATTAGACTGAAATGACAGTGAATGACCCGTGTTTATACATGGATATATGTAAATATATATATAAATATGTATAAATATATATATAGAGAGAGAGCTTTGGTTTCAGCTGGACMGGTTTGACAAGCTCAGTATAGTTATCCAGATGGAGTTGCCAGTGTAGCCAATGTTGAGGTATTCATGATAGAGAGTGATAGGAAAAATAGAATTCTTCATTTATCAAGTCACTCTTACAGATTCCTTTTATCYATAGTCATTGTTTATGCTTTAAAGAAACATGCTCCCATCTGAACCTATTACTTTAAAGATAGCTTCTACAATTTGTCCCATATTAAATGCTTGCAGAATAAAAAAAACACCAATTTCAGAGCAGCAGAATCAGGATCAAAAAATTTAACTGACAGAATCTCATATCAACAGGAGTTGAATACATTCTTCAGTATACTAATTGTTTTGGACCCTTAAGTGTAGGATATTTTATTATTTTCCCCCTTACTATCRAACCCATGCCTTCCATGTAGCTCAGTCGTGGTCTTTGAATTTTCCTCTTCTAAACTATAAGTAAATATTTAAGCAGAATGTCAGCATTTTCTGTTGGATGTTTAGTATTCAGCTTGAATGGCTTGATGTCACCTTAACGATAAAACTGGGATAGCGTAACAGGTGTTTATTGTCTTTTTCTTCCTCATTGTCTTTCAGATGTTATGTTTTGGCATATGTTAGTGGCTGTCAAGGGGATATTATTGATCTGCTGAGACATCTGCTCCACTCACATTAATTTGACTGTTTTTTCATGAAAGATGAGTGCCTTATGACTTCCTATTCCTAGCACAATTACACTGACCAGGTCTTTGCAGCTGGAAATTAATATTATTTAAGATGTACCTCTAAATTATGCAGTTTTTGTTTCCTTCTAATTGGATGCCATTCTTTTTGGTGGAATTATCATGTCATGAACTAAGGAATAAAAGTCCAATAGTTACTTTTATTTTCAAAATACACTTTAACTCGTTATTTTCGAGGTAGGAATAAAAAGGCAAAACTGTTTCATAGAATCATAGCAMGRTTTGTGTTGAGTGGGATCTTARAGATCATCTAATTCCAAGMCCCCTGCCAKGGGCAAGGACACCTTCCACCAGCAGTCACTTGGGTTCCCATACAGCCTGGTCTTGAACACTTTCAGGGATGGGACATCCACAAATTTCTGGGCACTCACCACCCTTACCAGTAAAGAATTCTTAGTGCTCATCTAAACCTATCCTCTGACTATTTTAAGCCATTCCTCCTTGTCCTATCACTACATGCCCTTGTGAAAAGTCCCTCTCCACCCCTCTTGAAGGCTCCCTTCAGGTACTGGAAGCTGCTCTAAGSTCTCTCTGGAACCTTCTTATATTCAGGATGAGCAATCCCAGCTCTTTCAGCCTGTCTTCATAGGAGAGTTGTTCCATCCCTCTGAGTAGTTTCTTGGCTCTTCTCTAGACTCACACCAGGAGATCCATGTTCTTCTTCTGGGGGGTGGCCAGAGCTGGACACAGCACTCCAGGTGGGGTATCATGAGAGGAAAGTAGAGGGTGAAAGTCACGTCTCTCACCCTGCTGGCCACACTGCTTTGGGTGCAGCCCAGCAGACAACTGGCTTTCTGGGCTGCCAGCACTCCCTACCAGCTCATGTCAAGTTTCTGGTCAACCAACATGCCCAAGTCTTTCTCCTCAGAGCTGCTGTCAATCTAGCCTCCTCCCAAACCTGCATTTGTGCTTGGAATTGCCCCAACCCATGTGTGGGACAACCATGAAAGAGGCTTTGGAATATCTAAGGGAATAACCATAATCCAGAAAGGAATCAATTGAACCTTTTAAAAGAGGAAAATAATTAGTGGGTGCAGACAAATGTATACTTTYAGTGATATTTCTGAAAGAAAAATATGATCATTTTGTTAAATTGAAAAAGAAAGGAAGTGWAATTCAACATGCTAAACGCAAAAATAGAAAACTGGTAGACATCAATTAAACCAGTATCCAGAGATTCTCCTCCTAYCCTGAATTTAACCCATGACTCAAGAACAAACCCTTTTCATACCATCCAACTTGAAAAATGTACATTTATCTTGAATAAATGTAACTGAAAATAGTAAAATTTAAAAAATCTTGATGACACAACAGTTATTTAGTCCAAGTAAACTAACTTTCCTCTAACTTGAACTACCAACAGTGGTTAGTTTAACTAAGATATTATTTTGTCAACATATTTTGATTTGTGTCCAAATACACATTTTATTTTAAAAAGTGGATGAAGTTCTGCTTTGAATATAAATTTTGCATTTTGTTCTCCTTGTTCATACTACTTTTCATCATTGAAGTTGTAAGCAGATTAGTGAATGAACTGGTTTTCTGTCTGCTCTAAACTACATGGAACTCAAAAAAAAAAAAAAAGGAAACAAAACTTGGTGGCATTTTCTGCTCACCCCTCTTATCTCAGAAACTTGCTTCTGACTACCTTGCTATCTTGATATTTTGCCTGTTGTGGAGAAAGGCATTTCTGCTGGAAACATGTACTACTCTCGGGTGATTACTTAACAGTAGTTGGCTACTATACTGGCCCATAYGTAGGACCTAAAAATATCAAGTAACTGTGGTGTCTTACAGATTCACAGGAACAACTGAATGTGAAGCAGGAATGAAGAGGAAGAGAATAAAGATATAAATGGAGGAACAAAAGAGAGAGAGAGAGGTTAGGTATTAAATGGTAACATCTGGATGATATTTAAAAAGAAATTGATTATCATGAAAGGCATAACTTTTTGAGGCAGAAAAGCAGTGACCAAACAGACATGTATGACTAAGTGACCATWGTAACAGTTTCTGTAAAATGCTATAATCAACTTCCACATCACTGTGACCGTTAGGAAATCCCTATGCATATTGCATATGGCATGGTTTTACAGGGTGTGTACCTTGGAATGCCAGTGAGCCAATTCTTATCTCTGATTTTAATCCTTAAGAGAAACTAAGMCAGAACTTGTAAAGAAATGGCACTGACTTCTGGAATGGAAAAAGTGTTTTCCATCTCAAGGCAGACATATCCTTTTTCTAGAAAATATATGTTTCCATAGAATTTTCAGAATATTAAAAGCTAAAGTTTCAGATGCTTATGAATACAATATAGTGTATAATCTAGTGTTATACCCTAGTGTTACACCTCAGGTAATACCATTCTGAAAAACAAACAAAAAAAAGAATTATCTGGAATATAATATGCAAATTAGCTTTTTTCTTATAGCCATAGTTACAGAGATAGATCCAGATATATTTGGTTAGCAGAAGTTCTAGGAACCCAAGAGAAGGAATATCACATTTCTATTAATCTAAACCAATTTGATTGTGCTATTTTCTTTGCTATTATTGAAATTTCAAATTAYATTTTTATAAATATGAGTGGACTGCATAGGATCTGGTCTTGCTTCTACTGAACTCAATGGCAAAATTTCTATTAACTTAAATGACACAAAAATGACCTCCAAATGTTCCTCCTAATAAACTGTTCACAAGCTGTGCCTTCTTCATGTTAATCAGCTATGATTTTTTTTTGTCAGTAAAGCTGATAATTTTGCACTAAAATAATAATAAAGAGAAGTGATGACAGCCTGACATTTTTTGTTCCTTCAGTCAAATACTTGATTTGATGGACTATGTGATTTCTTCATTTAATAAAACTCAAGCTGAAGATGCAAGTGCTGTAATTGACATAAATTAGAAATGTTGACAAAAAATCTTCAATATAATTTAAGCAATGTTTTTAGTGAAAAGAAAATTTGTCTCCTTCGGTTTTTTTCTATACTTTTATAGTTCTGTATGTTTAAATTTACCCCTAGACCTTTGAGAAAAGGAAATAGAAGAAGGGGAAATAATGCATTCAGTTGTCATTTTGGCTACCACGCTTGCTATATAAATAAATAAGAACAGAAAAATTCAAATTAGTAGAATGGCAGCAGASTTCCTGTAATATAGATTAATCAACAAATCAAGGACGGCATTCTACTTTTCTCCCTAATTCTCATGTATACAAAAGATCATTTTACTTGTACAGTGTATGAATGCCATTAACCCAAATTACTGGCTTCTCACATGCGTGACTGTAACCCAAGGAGCCCTTTACATATTTGGGCAGGAAAAAGGGCAAGTCTTCCTTATCTTCCTTTTTTGTTCATGGTGAACACAGCCTAAGGCTTTTTCCTCCTCTTTTTGACCTCATTACTAGCCTTGCTGCTTTTGAGGAAACTTAGCAAGCTGTATTCATTTCYATTAACCAACTGTTCAGAAGAAATTGGCAAGGAAAATGTAATATTAACATGACATGACAGAAAAAATGTAAAATGGATCTMTGGGCAACTAATAATTGTATTTTAGATGGCCAACAATGAAAATTTGTTGCTATTTTATTTCACTTTTTTTCACCATAAATTTCTGGTTGCTTTGTGTATTACTAACTACACAATGCTCTTCATTCTGACTGTAATGCTGCAATGTCATCACTTAGAGTAAAACTTTGCCCATTACTGCAGGAAGTGGGCTAAGAACCTGTGTCACACTTAAAAAAAAAAACCTTGAAAGCAGCCATTTAATTGAAAATATTCCCTAGAAGCATCCCTCTATGTGCCTTTTACCACTAGAGCCAATGCAGTTTTAGACACCATGGAATTTGATGCATCAGGAAGACAAGAAATCACTGTTTTTGTAGAAGAGAGATTCACTGGYATAGAATCATAGAATCATTTAGGTAGGAAAAGAACTTTAGGGTCATAAGGGTCAACCATTAATCCAACATTGCCRAGTCCAGCACTAAATCATATCCCTAAATACCACATCAACACCTCTTTTAAACACCTGCAGAGATGGTGACTCCACCACTTCCCTGGGAAAACTGTTTCAGTGATTGATRACCCTWTCCATGAGGAAARTTTTCCTAATATCCAATTTAAACCTCTCCTGGCACAACATGACACTGTCTCCTGTCATCATCTCATTTGTTACTTGGGAGATGAGACTGATCCCTACCTCGCTTCAATCTTCTTTCAGGTACTTGTAGAGAGATGAGTTCACCCTCAGCCTCCTTTTCTCCAGCCCSTGCTCCTCAGCTGCTCCTCATCAGACTTGTGCTCTAGACCCTTCACCAGCTCCACTGCCCTTTCCTGGACACACTCCAGCAGCTCAGTGTCTTCTTTGGAGTGAGGGGCCCATAAGTGGACACAGCACTTGAAGTGTGGCCTCACCAGTGCTGAGTGCAGGGGGTGATTGTTGTCCAGGTCCTGTTGGCCACACCTGCAGCTACAGGCCAGAGTGCCTTTGGCCTTCTTGGCTGCCTGGGCACAGGCTGTCTCACAGGCTGAATGTTTGACATTCAGCCACTGTCAAACAGCACTCCTAGGTCCTTTTTCACTGGGAAGCTTTCCAGCCACCCTGTCCCCAGCCTCTAGCCCTGCCTGGGGTTTTTAAGACCCAAGGGCACTTGATTGTGTAGAACCTCACACAACTGGCCTCGACCCATTAATTCAGCTATTCCTCCAGATCCCTGTGTAGGGTCTCCCTAAACTCAAGCAGTTTCATACTCTCACCCAACTTGATGCAATCTGCWGACTCTGGGAGGTTGCATTCCATCCTCTCATCTGGACTGTTGATAAAGATATCAGACAGAAYTGTCCCCAGTACTAAGTCCCAGGGAATACCACTCATGACCAGCTGCCAGCTGGATATGACTCCATTCACCACCCCTTTCTGGGCCCAGGCATTCAGCTGATTTTTACTCATTGAACGGTGCACTGTCCTAGCCATGAGCAGCCAGTTTATCCCAGAAAATGCTGTTGGAAATGGTGCCAAAGGCTTTTCTGAAGCCCAAGTAGGCAACATTCACAGCSTTTCCCTCATCAAATAAGTGAGTYCCTCTGTCACAGAAGAATATCAGGTTAGTCAAGCACCTGYCATTCATAAACCTGCCTTTCTTGTAGATGGGTGTCACATTTGCTARCTKCCAGACCTTTCCTCCCCTGGTAACTAGGACTGCTGGTATATGATGGGAAATGGCTCAGTGAACTCTTCCACAAGCTCTTCCACCAGCTCCCCCAGTACCTTTGGATCAATCCAAAGGTGCATTGGTGTAGATGCACCTCACCTGGGCTCTTGATCCTGACAAAATTTTCAGGGGGAGAAGCTCTAATTCCTATGTGACCATTCTCAGGCATTTCTATGGTTAATTATCTAACACATTGATAAACCTTGTGTCTTTGCTCCTGCATGTTTCTCCATCCCCCATGTCCTCTGAAATGGCAGACTAAATTACTTTGCTAGCCCACTATCCTTCAAACACTGACATGCTGTCCCTAGACTTTTCTCTAGCAATTCTGGTTTTATTCCTTTCCCTCTTCAAATCTACTTTAAAGCTCTTTCAGTGAGCCCTGGCAATTCCTGTGCAAAAATCCTTCTCCTCCTCTGAGACAGGTATGCCCTGTCTGTTGCCAGCAGGCTTGGCATTGTGTAAACACATGATCAAAAACCTCTAAAATCTGCTGGTGATACCAGGCTTGGAGCCAGGTATTGATCTACTGACTCTTCCTGTTTCTTCCTTTTTCATTCCCTGCAAATGGAAGGATAGAGGAGGACATTGCTTGTGCTCCTGATCCCTTAACAAGTCATCCCRAGGCCTTAAGGTCTCTCAAATGCCCTTAGACTTAATGCRACGTCATTGCTGCCTACCTGGAAAATCAATAATGGATAATAATCTGAGGCCCATATCAGGGTAGGAAGCTTTCTCTTCACATCTTTAACCTGGTGTCACATCTCTAAATCCTCACAGCTTTGTCTAAGGCCTTTAAGTCTTGAAAAAGAGGCCTACATAAAAAACATGGAACAMGAGTCTGTGCTGCACCAGTGACCTGGACAAGGCCACAGGGAACTCAGATGTGAGTGCTGAGGGTCATTTCTTTACTTGCCATAACAGATGTTTCTCAGAGAGATAAATGGCTATTAATGCCTGATACAGTATCTTAGAGAAATTATTCTGTACTGCTTTAAAAAGGGGCAATATAACTTTGTTARGGTGTGATCAGGTTAATCACTTGTGGTGTTCTATACAGTACTGGTGAAATATGCTTACTGAAAGCAAAAAACCTATTTTCATAATAATTTGAGAGTAAATGTTGCTAAGATCACCTGTCAAAGTTATTTGTCCCTGTCATATCTCATAAATGTAGCTTTTTCTTTTTTATGTATATTCAGTTTTTTTTGTGATAGCTTTTAATTATTGTAAAAATATAGGAAGGCCACATTTGGAATACAAAAATTATGCATATAGCATTTGGAGGAACAATTGAACTGTGGCTTATAATTATGAACTTTTAAAGAGATGTAAAGTACYACTTTTGGACACAACATTCCTCATTTTTCAGACATCCATCCTTTTACAAAGGAGATTTAAGTACAAGTTTTTGCTAGCAAGTAGAAACTTTTGCTAGTTTCTGAAATGTTCTTGATGTAAATTAGAAAACTCATGAAGGAARACTTTTAAAACTTAGATCCTTAAAAGCCTTTGCAAGTTCTCTTTGGTTTTCTGGTTGTTTTATTTTCTTCCATATATCGCAGCCATCAGCTAGATGGTACAGAAATCTGCATTTGCTTGTGTGACAAAAAATTACCCTGAAACAGTATGTTTTAATAGAAAGCAGCAGCCTCTTGTTTGCTCTTTGTTATAGATAGGTTTATTGTCTTGACCTGTTTGTGCTTTAAAGGATGGGGGTGAAATCTGCTCATTAAATTTACTTTTCTTTTTCYACTCACATTTTCCTTAAGAGTGTTTTCAGAAAAGCAAATTGAAGGGYTTTTAACTGCCTTGGATGCTACCTAGAAATAGACAAGGTGTTCCCAAAGCTAGGAATAAGGGTTTAATTTAATGTCTCAGTGCCACAGAATCAATCACTTGGCCGTGTGTAAAAATCAGAGCAAGAAAACACTGGGACACACACRCTGCTTTTCCAAATTCTCATGTGCTTAATCCAGCTACACTGCAAAAGATTACACATTAGGTACAACTGTTGAGTTGGAGTAGTGAAATAGGGGAAAGGGCATCCCTGCCTTCTCTGCCAAGGGAGAGGGAAGACCCTCTGCACTGCTTAGCAAACCTAACCAGAGCAAGCACAGCTGAATAYGTTCATCTTCCCTCTGCTTCCTCTGCTTCCTTTTTGCAAACGCTGTGGTGCTCCACCCTTCTTGTTAATTCCATTGCATTTCCCATATATTTTGGTTATTTCAGGGTTGAATTAATATTATTTGTACTCTATTATGCCCCAYAGTAGGTTCAGCCTGGTTCCCAGGCTTGTACTCCTTTGATGACCATTAATTGACCATTTGTGGTTTGTGTTCATTCCCTCAGGCTCTCTAATGCCACATTGTGCTTGTCTTTTAAGGCTTTTGTTATAATTTCATGCTTTAAACTCCCAAAGGCACCAGCTATACTCCTGTGATTGCTCAGTCAGGAAACGGCCCACAATAGGTACAATTCTGTTGTAAAATTACATTTTTTTATTTTTCTCTATCTCTGACACAAACAAGGAAATATAGAATAGAGCTAATATTAATTGTTGATGAAAAGGAAGTACCAAAAACAGCCTCCAAACATCAATGGATGCTTTTACTTGACAATTTCCTAAATTCCTCATGTTACTTTTATATAACCAGACTGTCACCRATCTTAAGAAGTGTTATTGCACCATGAACCTTTGATTATAAAGTAAAACTATTCTGATTTTCTACATTTAAAATTGGTAATAGACATCAATAATCCTTGGGTGGCTAGGATAGATAGTTACTGGCAGAGGTATAACAGCTTTATTGTTTACTTAAAAATGTGGCTGTGTTACTGTAGTCATTGTATTAGCAACTAATACTATATTGACTGTATATTTAATATTTATATTGCATTCAGAGAATTGCATTTTTTAATATATGATATATAAGATACCATATAGACTTTTACAATCTCCATGTTCTCACATTTTTTATATTCTTACTCCAAGTGTTGTTCAACTAACAAGGTTTTTTAGGTGAGAGGAAGTTATTTTTGCAGGATAASGTAAAGCAACATTAGACACAGCTCTGCCTTCCTTTCCTCTGATACAGTGTCTACTGGATTAGTGATACCCAGATTTTTAAATGATACCTTGGTCATTAGTATGTTTTCAGTGTCCATCTTTGAAAAGGTCTGCTATGTGAGACATTACTGACTTTGTACTTACCTCTTCTTTGGCAGATAAAGCCTCCATAAATATGGGATGTTTTAGCTTACTTTTTTTTGGTTTGACAAAAGCTGGTGGCATATATTGGCAAGACATGACTTGTGAAATTAACCAAGCAAAATATTAATTGCTGATAAAAAAATATGCTGTTTTATACCTTTCAGTGTTCATTTGTGTCACCAGTTGTGACTGGCTGTTACATTTTGAAAGTTTCCTTCTTCATTGTGTGGTTTTATTTTTAAAATTTCTTAGTCCTCAGAAGAACACTACCTTTTGGGTTTTACTTTGTGTGTGTGTTTTGAAAGCTGTTTGAGGTACTATTTAAGATGTTTAGTTGCAGTTGATTGACTATTACGTGTTCAGGAGATTTATTTTTTGCTCTAACTCATCAAACAAAAACAATCTCACTAGATATAAAGAGCTAAGATTTTATTTTCTAGTTGCTTTCATGGACCATTTTCTTGAACAATGGCTTATAGCTCATAAACAGCTACATATAAAATACACTGGACTTCWGAGACTTTGATGGGGACAGGAAAATGTTTTGCCACAAGGAAAAAGTTATCATATGATGAAACTCTTAGGAAAACCTCTAATTCAGCCTATTGGATAATAAATACACTGTGCCAAAGCTAAAATACCTTCTTTTTTTTCCTACTGTGTTTTTTTTAATGAGAACTGAAATTTTTGGAATCATAGAGTTATTTACCATTGTATTGGTAAATAAATACAGTGACAAAGTGAAGATACCTTGGGTTTTGTTTTCCATTTTTTTAGGAGACAGGAGTTTGTTTTTTGCAATAATATGGTTATCTGATTAATAAAATATTGCAAAATATTTAGTTAGTAGTTTTATTGCTCCTCAGTGTTTAGCTTCACAGAAAAATCAGATTCCCACAAATACATATTCATATCAGACTAAAATATTAATACTCAAATACCACAGAAGAGAGTGAACTAAAACAAGCAAGCTGCCTAGAATATGTTTAGGTTTCATCTTTTATCTATTAAAAGTTCCAGAAAACCCRACTGTTACCAGTAGTAGCTTTCCTAGCATAGGTATTCAGCTGTTTTGTTTGCCTAATTCATCTTTCTACAAAGTTTATTAAGGGAACATACTGGGAAGTTAAAAAGGACCACTGTATGCTCAGCTTGTTTTTAAGATGTGAAACTCCCACACCAGTTTGATTTTCGGCTTCTTCAGGCTTTCAGTGATGGGGGATGGCAGAGAAATAAAAGGAAAAACCCAGAAAATGTTTTCCAGGATATGTAGAACCAAAAGGTGAAAAACCAAAAAAGAGTACCTTACACAAACACATTCTGAGGTAGGATAAAAGAGCAGGGTACAGCAAGAAAAAGATTTTATTACTTTATAACATCTATGATCAAATGCATGTGAATGCAGTAGCTCTACATTTTCAGCAGAAATACCCACAGTTTCAGTAACCTTTATTCTATTGAATTACTTTTCAAAGCTTCCACCTCTCTCTTTTTACAGAGTCTTGCTGACGTTTTTTTCCAAGAGTAAATAAACAAAATTTGTCATGACCTTTGTTCATTCTTTGGCTTGCTTTTTCTTCTCTTTTTCCTGTTTTCATCATGTTCAGAGAAGTTTCTCCRTCTCTTTGGTTTTCTCACCTCTCCACTTTCTTGAATTCCTCTATCATTCATCTCTCCTCCATTAGCTGGTACCCATTTTACATTGAACTTTTCATTACCTTAGCAGAGGTTGTAAGAGATAATGGAAACTTCAAACTCATTGCTAATTCTTCTTGATTTCTCTAATGTTTTCCCTCTGATGTCTTACAAAGTGTAATGCTATTTATAAGAGTGACTTTTCCTTACACTATACCTACACAAGACTGCTTACAAAAAGCTTTAACTTCTCATAAAGCAGAAAGTTATTTTTTCAGTAAGAACAGCAACCCTGCTTCAATAAATCAAAGATTTATCTACCACTTGTAATCTGCTCTTACCTATAGATCCCTCAGGTGGGAAGCTATTAACTTACAGGCAGTTAATAGGAAAAACAAGTGCAGAAGCATAGACTGAATTCAGGCTGTGTGTAKCTGGAGCAATGTGTGCAAATAGGATATATTTGTTACTGTCCTCTGCTGATATTTTAAGACTAATGCATCTCTTCTTCTACAAAAATACAATCATTTTTAGAAATCTGATGAGCTTTTTCTACTGCAGTGTGTGATTCACATATAAACTGTGTTTTTCATGTGGGCGTTTAAATCTGTAAGTCTGCACACAAAACCTCTCTGAGCCACAAGRCACCTCTAAAAGCACATAAAAGACACTGCTGTAGTCTGAACATTTAATTTGTTCTGAAGAGTTACAACTGAAACAGTTTATGAAGAAAACATCCATGCATGCATCCATTTAATGCGTAAAGAGAACACTGTCATAGAAAAGYTGTCATTGTTTTTGAGTGAAGAGCATCCTAAGTGGCTGTGATGTGTGGGTAACTGACTTAACCAAGGGAAATATGGCTGTGGTAACTGGGTTCACATGCTCTTAACCTGTCTAAAGTGCTCACACTGTCAGACTGATGTTGAGAGATTTATTCTGACCTCAACCAGAAAACACCACAGCTCTTTTTCACTGTTTGAAGACCRTGCTGTGTTGAACAGAATGCCAAATGAAGTCTTTTCTACTCCATGTTTCAACACTGTAGATACCTGAAGAAGTAGTGCTGAACACAGATTTTAATCAAACCTCTCAGATTAATTTATCAGTGTGACATTTTCCACACAGGTTTGCAAAGAAATTTAAGGACTTTTCTTCAATTATGTTAGACTTGTGATAAAGAAGACATAAATACCTCCTAAAAATTCTGCCATTAACAACAGCAGTTTCATTCAACAAATTGCTTTTCATTTCTGTGTTTTAAGAACAGGAGATTTTCTGATGGATTTCACAGATACAAGAATGATTCTTCAATTTACAAAATACTAGGCAACTACAAGTACTAACAATAATTCAGAATTAATTATTTTATTCCAGAAATTTAGCAAAAATATTTCTATTTTTCTACCTTTTCTATGAATTTGTATAGACAGTTGGAAGACTATATACAAAATAAATCATAACAGATGAAACTATCACTGGAATAAAAATAGAATGCTTACAATACCATAGGAGGAAATGAAACCTGGCTTAAAAATGGATCTCTGAAAAAAATCTGGGGGAAAAGAAAACATTGTGGTTTCATTGAGGGTGGAATCTTCTTTCTTTTTTTTCTCTCCCTTGCTTCTTGACATGAAAAATATGTGCTGGACTCTGCTATCATCCTATTTATTTATACATTTTAGTTGTCTCCCTTATGTAGACATTTTGTGGCAGCTTGATAATGTGGTTATATTTGATCTGGAGTTATCCAGAGCTTCTCCCTGTGCTTTAGTCTTTCCCACTGACTAAGTTTCTACAGGTAGCAAAACAAGACAGGTGAATTTGTAGTACTCATTTTGTACTGGACCTGGACCTGAGTGTTAATTTCCCCTTTCTTGCAAGTGTTTGCTATAGTTCTTTCCTTAGTGAGTAGGAAAAACTGCCAGAAGATCAGTGGCTGGGAAAGGCTCACTGAGGCAGCTGCAGGCAAATGTTTGTAGGTATGGCTCTTTCTGATGTCACATCTAATACAAGACAGTYAATGTAAGGACATTAGTTTATGCATAACTGAAGAATCTGATTCAAATCCAACCCAAAATGTTTTTTGAGAGCAAAACTGTTGCATTAAAACTTTTTAGAAGTACATTTTTTGAAAAATATATTTTTTAAGCACATCTTGCAACTAGGGATCTGTGTAGTGTCAAAACAAGGTTGATACAGATTTCAAGAAGATTTCAGTTTTTCCATTTTTTATCTCTAGCTACATGAACTAATATTTTTCCAAGAAATCAATGCTGAAATTTTAAGAACATCACATGCAGTGGTGCAGGATGCAAACTAGGGCAGGATRAGTAGAAAACATTTTGTTCTAGGGTTCATGAGTCTGTCTTATCCCCGCTGGGTAYAGATTATGTTTCAGGACATGTGAATAGCAGCATAAAGAAATCAGTTCCTTTTGTAGCTAAATGAACTATGAATTAAATTTGTTATCAGATGACCAGTAGCTGTTAAGCATTTTCCAGCTGAATAAGCTAATAAACCTATTTACTCTTTCTGCATGAGCAAGCACAGGCCCATTAGCTGCAGATGCCTTCAGCAATATTCTCTGACATATAGAAGGTCATTCTTCTCTCATTGTCTTCATATCTTTATAGTTTAATGGTTAGCAAAAAGAACAGCTGCAATAGTTCTAATTAGTAATTTAAAATTGCAGTTGTAGGATTTTTATCCTCTTTAACCTCATTCTGATGGATTAGTGCTTTATATGCATTTACTTTGAAGACTCTTGATTTAAACTGAAATCACCTGTAGTTATTTAAATTGTCAGAGGCTTTATTAAAATTTAGTAGGAAAAATTTTGTGCACATCAAAAGACCGCGCTCTTGTTCTTTACTTTGTTATTCAGCACTTGAGTGTTTGCTTGCAAGATCCTTTTACAAGTGATGGATCAGGCAGAAGCTAATGGATGATTTAATTTACTATGTCTTCTGACAGGTACTGTGTACTTTCTCATTTTGTGACAAGGTGGCAGGACTGGTTCAGTTTTTGTATACATTTTTCGGAACCTGTTGCACTCCTGTAAGTTTCCACAGTAGGGTAACAAAAATGGAAATACATTACTGGTTTTATGGCCTGTATGGCCATGTCTTCATCACTGTCAGGTACAGCTGCTACACCAGCTTTCTGTGCTCTCTTGAAAATATTTTTGGGAAGGACAGAACCAGTTSCCAGTGCAAGTTCATGACATGCAAACATCAGCATGAGAGAACAAATTTCATTTTTGCTTTGTAAGAGTGATAAAGTTGTGATGTTTTTTGCTGRATCTGTGGAATGTTGTTTCTGAACCTTTGAGTTTTTCTGCTTGATCAGAGCAACAGTTGTTTTAAATTTGTTTCCTACTGCAGTGAATAAGATACCTGATGGATAATATACTCTTCCCCCCTTTCAGCTCAAAATAGCTCTAGTCTGTGTTCATTTCCCTCCTAGGGAGCTTATARCATGCCAATGTTCCTATAATTTCCTCAATTTTCCATGTTATTTCTTTTTTTTTTTAACCTTTATTAGTATGCTATATAAGTTTCTCAAGTTTATAAGAGGGATTTAAATATCTGCTTACATTTCTTTGGGTTTCTGTTTACATTTCACACTTCAATTTGCTTAGAATAATTTCCAAATTTCTGCAGTTCCACCATAAACACCACCACCCTTTTGTAATTACTGGTACCAAGAAGAGGCTAAATATTATTAAAACATTTTTTTGCTTTCTTTTTTACTTTTACTAAGGGCCTAAAAGTATTAATTCCATTAACAAATATTGACATTTTTATTGTGATTATTGATAAAGGGTACTAGAAATAAAATCAAGTTTAATTACAGTAAATTTCACAGTCATTTTTCTGTGCTATTCAGATATACCCAACTGTTCAGATTMAATTTTTAGCCAGGGGGAATGAACTGTAAAGTTACTTAAGTGCTAAATTAAAATTAATATCAGCAGTAAACCCTGAAACTGGCTGTGAGAAACTTCATGTCATCAGATGAACCTTCCTGCCTTAGGGTGATTTATTCTGGAAGAATAAATAGTTCTGTTCTCTCTTATTGCTCATTCAGTACTGAGCCTTCTATATATTAGAAATCTTTATCTGGCTTAGCCTCCATTTCTGTGTGTTCTTTGAGCTCTGCTGACATTGTCATGTTTTGATTACAGGGGATTTCCTTTCTTTTGGTTGTCCCACAGCTTTCATCATACTTGCTTTGGTTGCAGTAGAAGGAAATCCACACTCTGCTTTTGCTTTCCCTTACGTCCCATTCCTGGTGTTAGAGGATTCAAGTGTTTGGTCCTCAGGCTGGGCTTTCTCAATTCTGCACTTATTGCCTGTGTGAGGACATTGAAGTCCTTGCTATGTGAGAAGTTTGTAACTGTGTGACATGGAAAAGTCTTTTTCAATGCGTTTGACATTCTTATCTCAAAACTTCTGCAGTATCATTTCCCTTCAACAAGTGTTTGAGAGTTTGAAGTGCTCTTATATATGAACATGTTATGTATAAACAGCCTATATATAAATAGGACCCAGTTACCATAAGAGGTCTAATGACTTCCAAAGTCTCTGACRATTTGTGTTGTCTGCAAACCTGGCCTCTAAACTCAGTATTTGAAAACTTTKAAGATAGAATTTTCATCACACTTTATTTTGTTAACCATCTRTGTAGGAATCTTATTTTATAGGGAYACTTTMWTACCACATTAGCCCAGCCCAGGAAGCTCTCTGTTGGCTCCTGAAAGCCGCATTCAATCCCTTCTTTAGCAGTARGAAACAGGCACGCTGACCTGTGCCATTGGCCCTGTTTGCTGCCCTCCCCACAGCTGTCCCTCAGCCTGTGGCTCCAAGCTGGASACCTCTCTCTCATGGAACACATTCCTGTCCTCCCCTGGGCACGAGCAGCCCTGACCTTCCTCCACCTGCTTCACCCACTGGAAGGTGCAGCCACTAGGAGAAGGCAAACAAGGGTTTTCTGGACCACCCAACCACAGACCACTGAACAAATGTAGCACAAATAAAATATATATTGTCTGCCACTGTTGAGCAAATTAGTTTTTTAGGAAAGTTCAAAAGACAGTTTGAGAACCAGACGCTGGAATTTGAAACCATACTATGTTGCTTTTTCTGTAATCCATACACTGACATTTCTAGGACAATCCTAGGCTGTCTTATTATGAGTATAATATTTCAACTTCTGAGTCAAATTTAGCTTTTCAAAGTTTCTGAGTACCATATACAGGCAAAAGAGCAATCTGTGTCACTGAAGTCAGAAGGATTTTTCCTCCCTGTTGACACAATGGTGCTTACTTTCAGAGCAGTGATTCATTTGGTGTAAATTAGAGAGCCATTTAGTGTTTGGTTTTCTCTGGGGACCAGTTTGAACAGTATATGAATACTTATTCTTGTCATAGTAGTGCCCTTCACTCCAGTGCCTTTCTCCTGCAGTTTTTAATCTGTAGTCAGAAAACCAAAGTGAAACYGATTACCACAATGATCTCCACCCAAGTGATTTGGTTTTTAACTTTGAAAATTTCTGTGTCATGATTTGCACTCCTACAAATTGCTGTACACCCAATGTTTCATGCATTATAACTAARAATGATAAATACAACATATTTACTGATGGCTCCAGCCAGCCCTACGCGAGGTTTCAGAACAATCCTAAAGCCTCACAACCTTACTGTGTCCTACTAGTGTTGTTTTGGTTTAGCTACAAAAAAAAATTAATTACTGTACTTCTTACACACWTGAGCACAGTTTTTGTAGGAACTGTTCACACAGTTTCTGTTGTTGCTAGAGGCATTTTCAAAGTCCTTTCCAGCCAGAAGTGTAATCAAAATTTTCACACGCTTTCATAGCAGCAGCAAGATGCTGGTGAAATATGGCTAACTGGAAATAGAAACTTTATGAGCAGTGTTTGAATTCATAGCTCACTGGTATTAACTGAGATGAGAAGGGAAGTAGGATTGTTGCAGTTAMAGAAAATAGTCCTCAGCAGTATGCCCTTCATTCTCCTTAGTTTTTTACTACTTGTATGAATTTTATGAAAATAAAAAGTATTTAAGTGTTAAGCTAGAATTTTCTGTGGGTTTTCATTCCTGAATTCAATGCTGGGGGATATCCTCACCCTCTGCTGCACCAGAATTCTAGGGGAAGGGGGAAATATATGCTCCTGATTTCTTAAAATCATCTCCTCTCCCATCAGTTCTGCTACCATCCTTTGCTCTTTTGTTTGTATTTCTTAATTTATTTCAGATTAAGTGTTCCAAAGAATAATACCCAAGCAGAACTCCCATGCAGACAAGAAAAAAACCTCATGTTGTATCTAAGTTCTTCTTACAGTATTTGTCCTCCTGATCTTTGCACTTTTGTTTCTGGTACACCAAACAAAGGAATAAATGAGTGCCTTTCTGTTGACCCTGGTGAAGACTACTGCAGCATTTCCAAGCTTCACTCCAACTAGAGATTTCTAATAAGACAGTTACATTACTTGAGAAGAGTGAAACTTTCAGAATAAAAATAACAACAGTGATGTGTTTTGAAACATAATTATTGTGTTAGTAGATGCTTATCACTTAATACCTCATGCTTGCCACAATTCTTTATTGCTCTTAGTTGTAATATTCAATTTTCCTTTCCCACTGATTTTTTTACTTTGGTCCAACCTGAACTAGCACAGGAACTGTGTGAACATGTATTCCATTAAGTATCATTAAATATTCCTTCATGTGAGCAGCCAGGAATCTTTTGAACTTTTCTTTTTAARCTATTTGTATTGCATTAAGATTCTTCTGATGTTGACAGAGTAGAAAATGTATAGATCTACTGTTTATTGACTGACAAAGATTGATCTAATTTTAATTCACAATATTACCAGTAGATCCCTGTAATAAACAGAACATAAACTTTCAGAAAAATAGGCCAAGAAAAGAACTGTACAGAACAGCCAGGAACTCCTGCCTTGCAGGATTGGTGATGCTGAACAGGTGTTTGATCTAACTGGCTTTTCATTGCTTCCAATATTGGAAAGACCATATCACCATCAATTCTGCTCCTCTGTTTCACTATCCTTGCTGTTAAAAATTTCACCTAATATTTGGCATGTTTTCCCTGTTTCAAAATAAGCTCCTTATTTTTTTTTTCTGCATATGACAAGAGAAATAGATTATTCCTTCCCTTTGGCAACATTTCCTGCATCTGAAGACTGATACTGTACCCTGTCGGTTCTATATCTATTAGACTTTAAAGCAAATACCCTTTCATTCTTTTCTCACAGGTCATGTATTCCAGAGTTCTGATCAGTGTCTCCTCTGTATACTCTCWTCTGTCAAATCTGCAGACAGCCAAGGCCCTAACCTGTACTGCATGTGAAAAGAGAACAACTTTTCATGTCTCACAGTTTCTGCCCTTGCTTATGATCCTTATTGCTTCCCACAAATAGCATGATATTGTCTATCTAAACTGTGCTAAACTGTAACAGTGGACACTTTCTTGTGTAGAATAGGCGCATGAAAATTTTTCCTCCAGCTGGTATCTTATAATTATTTTTTCCTGCTGAGTTCAGCATCTTGTACTTGTTCTTACTAAATCCAATTCTATTTTATTTTTTCTTCATGAAATTTGTTTAGCTTTACATGATAGTTGCAAGCCTGTCCTCATACTGTCCCAGTGACATACCCAATCAGTCAGGCAATCCAATCTGATCAAAAATAATCCAAGTTGCCATTACTTATTCATCAGTATTAAGTTTAACATAACATAAGGAAATGTCTTTAACTTGTGCCAGGGGAGATTCAGATTAAATATTARGAAAAKAATTTCACTGAAAGTGGCCAGACATTGGAAGAAATTGCCCAGGGAGGTGGYRGAGTCAYTGTCTCTGGAAGGTTTGAGAGGTGTCTGGAGGTGGCACTTAGGGATATGGTCTAGGGGTGATGATGATGGTGCTGGATTGATGGTTGAACTGGATGATCTTGAAGCTCTCTTCTGGCCTTGGTGATTCTGCAATTTCAGCTGTGAATGACTTGTTAGTATACAAGCTTTTGACTTTCCATCAGTTCAGTGAAAAGTAATTTCATCTGAATGTGTACTTCCCATTGTCTGTGACAATACTGCCYTTGTCATGTGGGCCAGTATCAAAAGACATAAGAAAGTCAATTAAGAGACACCTAAGGCTCATCCTCATATATAAGATTTTCTACCCATAGAGAAATCATTCCATTCTAGACAGACAAAATGTGACCTGCCACTMCTTTGTTTGTATTCTTCCAAGTGCCTATATATTGTTATTTGTTTCAAATTTTTCCTTTTCCCAGAATTTCTCATTTCTACAGCTTTATGACTAGTCAGCCTTTGTTCCCTTCCCTTTAAAGATTTAAGCTCTGTTTTCCATTTGTAATCTTTCAATACCTTGTCTATTCATCACAAGATCAAGATAATTTAATAGAATCAGTGAAATAAATGTTCCYACTTGTCCTACGAGCCACAGCTACCAAAGAGCAGTATTTTTCTGTCATAGCAGAAATGTGGGAGCCTGCTGCTGCAGGTACCTGTCTCTAGTTACCCTGGGCTCTGCTCAGACAGGTGAGAATAAACACACTCAGTGCCAAGCCAAATATAGAAAGTCATTAAAAACCCTTGAACTAAAATGAAAAATGGTCTTTAACTAACAACTCTTTTTTTATCCTCCATCTACTTATAAATATTCTATAAGTACTTGTTCCACAAGTTTTCCAGAGTTGTGCACTAGGATTAGTCTGTTTTCATACCTGTCTTCAGGTGGCATAAATCACCCCCTGGAAATGTGTTTTTCGCAGTTGGTTATAAAAGCAGACTAAACAAACAGCATCTACTAAATAGCTAATTTTTCATAGGCTACATGCAGATAGGTTATTAAGGAAATTTCCTGAACTTACTCAGCAGAGCTGGGAACAGGCCAATGCTTCTGAACTCCTTTCTTTGGCCTCTCTGCATCTCTAAGTGTTGCCTTTGTACACTGTATTACAAAAGAGAACTTTAATGAGCAGCTAAAAGATAGAAAGRCCAACTTTTGCTATGTCTTTGTGCAGAAAATAATTTTTTCTTATTATCTTCAATATGGGCCTTATTGAATGTAACGCAAAACTTAAATTTGATTTTTAAAGCTATTTTTAATTCTAATACCTTAAGTATTAATATACTTTAARTACTATGCACCAAATTATCAGGCATCATTGTGAAAACTGCCCTCAGAGTTAGGATTTTGTATAATACATATTAATGATAGTAATGGAGATTGATGTGATATCAGCTTTTTGAAGGATTTTATGTTACTGCTCATACAATTTTAACTTTGGCCAGCATGGTATAAGTTTATTACAGAGAAAATGTAAAGCAAACATGAAGCATATTTTTTTTTTTGGGGTTTTTTTTGGCTGTTGTTTTTTCTTTTTTTTTTTAGAATCCAGTTTCATGGGTCAGTGATAAAGTTTGGCAGAAGATTTGAACAACCTCCCCATATTTTCAAGTTTTTGATATGGATTTTTCATWTCTTGTATCTAAAGAAAACGCTTATAAAATAATTAGTTAAATGAAGTCAATCCCTTGGCATGTAATCAGAATGGCTGATTTTGCAATGCCTGATTATTTTTYCTCTTCTCTGAGGAGACAGCACATCAGATGTAGAATATGCATCAAGCCAGATGCAAAGATCCATTTATAAACTTGACCTCTGTATATAATCAGCAGCAGTGGTGCTTTCATTGCTGATGCCTCGTCCTTGTAGGTTAGAATCCAAGATTCTAACTCCAACTGGGAACTCCAACTCATTCAGCCCTTGGGCAGAAGATGGGGTAAGTCTCTTTCAACAATAGAATAACAACAAGAAGATAATGGAGTCTCTTCCATCCAAAGSTACATGGGCAATATTGAAGACATCGTCAACAATTAGGAAACTTTATAATGAAGAGAATTAGGGCACACAGATGTCTTGTAGTTGAATCTAGGGACAGAAGAGAGCTGAGCAAATTCTTGATGCTATGCAATAAATTTAGGTGAAATGCTGCTTGAATTTTTTAAAAATCTGTTCAAGAATTAGATRGCTATACTTTTTTTGCTAAGGATACAGATGGACTTCAAAAGCATGTTTTGTAGTGCYGTCTCAGGAAAAAAAAGAAAAAAGTTAAAATTCCAAAGTAATTTAAGTTTACTGGTATCTCTACTGAGATTATAAAGCCAGTTCTAAGAAAGTGTCTTGCCTGAGGCTGCTGAYTTCAGTTTTCTCTCATAATTAGACTTTTTTATACTGTGTGTCACATTCAGTTGCAATAAGATAATTAAACTAAGAAATATGAAAGATAGATATTATCCTCTCCACCTTATGTCAGTGAAATAGTTCTTCTAACAACTAAATCACTGCAAGATTTGTAGGACACAAAAAACAGCCCCCTTTTCTCCTTGATAACAAGTGCCTGAAAACAATTGTGCCTTACTTTTTAAATCAACAGTATTAAAAATTATGTATCTTATTTTTTAACACAATATTTAGTTGGCTCTGGATAAATGCTGATTAGAACAACACAACAAGAATCAAAAGTTGTTTGGATTGTTTTTCTTGGGGTTTTTTGGTGGGGTTTTTTTGGCTGCTTGTTTTGTTTGTTTGTTTTGCTTTGGGTTTTTTTTTGTTTGTTTGTTTGTTTGGGGTGTTTTGTTTGGTTTTTTTTTAGTAGCATAACCAAATTTCCTGACAGGCTGAAATAAAATAAGCTGACCAAGCAATGCTACAAAGACAAATTAAGATGGCAATTAGAAACATGCATTACTAGAGGGGATTTTGAGTTTTCATAGCTGCATTGCTTGTTTTGTTTTATTTTTTTTATTTGTGGGTGATCTCCAGAGTTGTGAGGTTGTGGACTTGGGAGGTTTTTAAGGGGTTTTTTATGGCTCCTATGATATAAATATTAATTTTGCATTGAGGTTCATATTCATAATATACCCAGATGGGAAAGCATTATTTCTACAACRTTCAACCAGTTAATTTTGGAGGAAGATCTAATTCCATATCAAAGCTAGTTTAAAAAAAAGTAAATTGGTGCAACCTTCCTATTACAAATCTTGTTAAACTCCAGAACATGTAACAGAAATGCTAAAATTTGAAAGGAGGTCTTCATCATTTAGAAATTGCACTCATAGACTAGACCTGGTGTCAAAAAAACCCWAATACAGTTATTTAAAATTATTCTGATAATTTTTTCCTTCCACTTGAAAATGCTGATTTTTCAAAACTGAGTCTTTTCCAGAGAGCAAAGCAGTTTCTTTAGAAAAGTTTTTCAAAGCCAAAGTTGGTAAAAGTGCAGGAGATCCAAAACAATTTGGCTGCTTGCCTATTTRCATGCTAGAGTCCAGAATTAACTTGTAGCTCAGATATATATCCTGGATTTAAAGATGGCAATTGACTTGTTCACTCTGTTTAACTGTATATTCATGTATTTTACAATAGCCTTCAGAAGAATCATAGAAACCTAGGATTYAGGTTATGAATAAATAGTTGTTATCTCATCTAATAGTTGAATATTTAAAATCTAAAAAATCAAATACTTTGGATGGTGAACCATATTCTCTTCTGGAATAATTCCACTGACTCCAGTGAGCTATAACATAAAATAACTTTTCTCCTCTGGTTATATTCCACATGAACAATGTTGAAAGCACATAACTGTGTTGAAAGAATGCTAAACCAACCAAGTGAAGCAATCAAATCTGTAAATGCCTGTGGGCAAAAGCCAATTCAGCCTTTACTTCATTCCCTTGTGCATAGAGATTTTAATTACATTATCACAAACTTTCCTCCCATAAAATCCCTTTTCCTGTTTCATGGTCTTTTCCTTATGAATTCAATGCAATTTTTACCTCCATAAAGCTGAAGGGTTTCTTGCAGGCATTTCTGATAGAATTCTGGTGTTTTATCGTTGAAAACATTGACAACTTTCCTAAACTACCACTTCAGAGACTGGCCACTGTTAGTGAAYGAGACATGAACCACACCTCATCATGGATGCACCATGTCTCCAGGCCACTCACTTGGGGTGCTTTTGCCACTTGTTCCTGGCAGCCTTATTTCAGCCTCCAGTACTGTTAGCACCTGTCACTCCAGAAATATAAATGGGTTCTGCCTTTAGTCTGATGGCATTAGGGTACACTGTGCRCTGGTAACTACTAGAGCTTTACRYTCCTGATCCAAYRGAARCAGATTCTGATACATTTTTAGAAAAAGGGGAAAATCCTACTACCAGTAGTAGAGGGGCACTGCCTCCAAACAGGTGGAGAAGAGGCTGCATCCAGTATGCCACAATTCAGCACTATACTCTATTTTTCCTACCCTGATGCAAAGCTGTAGCAACAGATGAAGTCCAAAGACATGGATTAAATTAACTCAATGGACTTTTTTAGGGATGGTCCATACACTAAGTGAAATGTGTGTGTGTATAAATATGAACATCAAGGCACTGGAAGAGTGGTAATTGTTTACTGGGATGTACTGGAAAGTATAGGACATGGTCATGGCATAAATTACATGGAATAAAGGTGGATACTATCCTGGTTTCAACGAGGATGGAGTTAATTTTCTTCTTATTAGCTGGTAYGGTGCTGTGTTTTGCATTGAGTTGGAGAATTATATTGATAACACTCTGATTTTTAGTAGTTGCTAATAGTGTTTACCCTAAATCAAGGAGTTTTCACTTTCCCATACTCTGCCAGTGCAGCACAAGTGCACTAAAAGCTGGGAGGGTGCAAGGCTAGGGTAGGTGATCCAAACTCACCAAAGAGATATTCCAGACCACACAGTGTCATGCTCAGTGTACGAACTGGGGGTGGACTGTATTGGCAGGACCAATCACTGCATTGGTCAGCAAGTGATGTAAGTGCAATTACATCACTTGTCTTTCTGGGACTATCTCAGTCTACATGTTTTACCTTCTTCTGATTCTCCACCCACCAGGGTGAGGGGCTGTGAGCAAGTGGCTGCGTGGCCTGCAGTTGCTGGTTTGGATCAAGCCACAGCTACTTAAGTAGATGCTGCTTTTTTTGGTTGGTACTTTTTTCCCCTCCTCCTTAGCTTTTGCATAGYCACAGTCCTTAGAAGACTCAGCTGGGTTAGTATAATTGAAATTGTCCTAATATTTAGTAAATCACTGAGTCAACTTTGTCATATAAAGCTTGACTTGGTACTTTATATGTCCATGTATAAACATAGTTATTTAGTCTTTCTGAAACCAGGCAGGGCATCAAAGATTGCTTTGTTTTATCTGATAAAAGGGAAAAAAAGACAGGAAAACGAATATGAAAAAGTACTGTCTCTTGGTTAGCAGAACATCATGAATGATATATAAAGGACCASATCAAGCTGAACACAAACGTGAAAGCAATCTCATATGATTTAGAGGAAGAGAAGCTGATGCTGTGTTGGAAATGAAAGAAAATAATCTTTTGTTTAGAAAAGCCTTCTGGTTCAACTGCTTATACTTCTGTAATTTTCAAGGAAAAAAGAAACTCACTAAAAATCAGGGAAAATGGGAAAGAAGAAGAATTTCCAGAAGTGAAAGAATGAGATAAACTGAAAGAATTTGACATGAAGAAGCAGCTTCTGAAAGACATGTATTTGACGTGATTAGTGGCATAAAGGGAAACAGYTGAATTTCACAGGATTTCTTGCCCTTCTCATGAAGAAAACAGATTTAGAAAGGTATGGCAGTGAAACTGAGCAGATATATTATCTTGAAGTTCACTTTTTAGTAAACAGGGTTTTTTTCTTTTTTGGTCTGATGTTGTGGAACCTTTGTTTGAGAATCCTCATTTACACAGAGCCTACTTTCAGAGTTTTATCAGGCTGTTTCACAAATATCTCAATATAACATATATGGCCTGATTTTTATTTAGGGTATTTTTAATTTTTATAGTCTTCTGATCTCAAAAATTTGATAGCTTGGTATTTCTGAGAGTCATGATATTACCATGTCATGATGTGTATTACGTCTTCTTGAGTCATGGAATGCAAATGCTTCATGACACGGTATGAAATGACACAGTATGAAAGTTTTATGAAAAACAGAAGTTTTAATGTTTCATATGGAAAGATAATATGATTGAATGTATAGATCAGATACAAGTAGACTCTCAAATTTCTTCCATCCATTTGCTGTAAGATACATAAACTCTGTGTTATATAATAACACAGAGTTTATGTATCTTAATAAAAAATAATAATTTTTAGATTTTGACTAAGTGTAGCCTATGGCTGCCTGTGTTAGCCATCTTCTGAATTTGGAAACTGCTTTTTTTTTCTGTGATATTATACAGAAATATAGGCAAGAGTTACACTTGCTGTTTGAGAGCAGAAATCAGCGCTGGCCCAAAGTTAATGTTTTAAATTATTAGCTCAAGAACAGTACTGTACTACCCCAGCTCCACAGATCCTAGATTTGGCCAGGCTACATTTCTGGCTGGACAGGAATAAATTTTCAAGTGTCCTTTAAAAAAATGGGTTAGAAATACAACTACCTAGAAAGTTCTAGGCTGTGAGGCTGTCCCCATGTGTTGTAAGATGGGCTGATGGAGACGAAGACTGGCCTGGATGAACAGAGAACCTTTCCTGGAACTCAGTAAAAACTGGAAAGTTTATGACCTTTGTGGGCAGAAAACTCAGGAATACTATAAGAACTCATGAGGTTAAGAAGGAAGGAAATTAGAAGGGCCAAAGCCCAACTGGAAGTTAGTCTGACAGAAAAATGCTTCTATAAATACATCAGCAACAAAAAGGGGGTAAAGGAGAATCTCCACCCTTTATGGAATGCTGTGACAAAGGATGAAGAAAACACTGAGGTGCTTAATTCCTTCTTTACCTCAGTCTTGAACAGTAAGACCAGTTRTTCTCCAGGTTCCACGCTCTGGAACTAGAATACAGATATAGAGAATGTAATAAAATCCTCATAATCCAMGAGGAAATTGTTAATGACCTGCTATACAACTTACACATTCYCAKGTCTATGRGGCTGGATGGGATTCACCCAAGCATACTGAGGGAACTGTTAGAATTGCTCATCAAGCCACTCTCCATCTATTATTTGCAGCCCTGGCTAAGCAGGGAGGTCTCAGGTGACTGGCAGRTAGCAAATGTGAGTCTAAGACAACCAGGGCCAAGCTAGCACAAGTTTACAAAAGGCAGGTCCTGCTTGACCAASTTGATATCCTTCAGGGATATTGTCTACCTGGACAAATTAAAAGCGTTTGACAGCATTCTCTTGGAGAAAATGGAGCATATGGCTTAGATGGTGCACTGTTCACTGGGTAAAAATCTGTCTGGATAGCCAGGCCRAGAGAGTTGTGGTGAATGGAATTACATCCAGCTGGCAGCTGGTCMTGAGTGGTTTTCCTCAGGGCTCAGTATTAGGGCCAGTTCTGTTTAGTATCTTTATCAATGACTTGTGCAAGGAGATAGATTTACACTCTCACAAAGCATACAGATCACACCAAGCTGGGTGGGAGTTTTGATCTGCTGGAGGGTAGGAAGGCTTTGCAGAGGGGATGTGCACAGGCTGGATGCAGAGTCTGAGGCCCATTGTGCGAGATTCAACAAGACCAAGTTCCGAGTCCTGCCCTTGGGTCACAACAACCCCCTGCAGTGTTACAGGCTGGGGGCAGAGTGGCTGAAAAGGAGCCCAGAAGGAAAAGGACCTGGGGGTGCTGTCTGACAGCAGCTGAACACGAGCCAGCAGTGAGAGGAGCTGGCCAAGGCAGCCATAGCATCCTGGCCTGAATCAGCAATAGTGTGGCCAGCCAGGATCAAGGCAGTGATTGTCCCTCTGTACTCAGCACTGGTGAGGGCACACCTTGAGTCCTGTGTCCAGTTCTGGGCTCATCACTTGAAGCCCCTCACATTGAGGGGCTATAGAATGTCCAGAGAAGGGCAATAGAGCTGGTGAAGWGTCKGARGTCTGTGAGGAGCAGCTGAGGGAGCTGGGGTTTTTTAKCATGGGGAAACAGAGGCTCAGACAGAGCCTTTTTACTTGCTACAAGAACCTGAAAGGAGCTGGAAGTGAGGGGAAGTTGCTTTCATCTCCCAAGGAACAAGTGATGGGGCATGAGCAAATGCTGCAACAGCTCTCTTGTTAGAGAGCAGAAATGAGCCAAGACACAGACTTCTTGTTTATCMCAGCATGAAAAGGGTCTTGGTTTATTCCTCTTCACAGCTCAGCCAATCCTGACTCCCACCATTCACTGACTCTGGCTGCAGCAAGCTCCTGCTGTAGGTTTCCCTTGCAGCCTCTGACTACTGGGTATTTCCTGCTAAACCCTGACTGCATATATCGCTTTGCAAACTCTGAGTGCAGGCTTTTACCCAGCCAGACTGTGACTGCAGGTTCCAACAACAGGCTCTAACTGCAGACCCCGACTGACCTCACAGCAGTGATTCCCACTCCCCAGGATCCTACCTCTTCTTTACAATTCCCTCTTCATCAAAGTTCATCCTCCTTCATGATTCTCCCCTCGACAACTTGCCCACTCCCTTTTATCATGTTTGTCTTTATTGGCTGTAGCTGTGACTTATCAGGGGCAAGGCTGAATTAGGTCATTAACACAGCTGTTACTTATCAGGGGCAAGGTYACCTGTATTCCCTCTCCTACAAGAAAACAGGATTATGTTGGCTATTAGGAAAAATTTCTTCACCAGAAGGGATGTCAAGCATTTGAACATGCTGTCCAGGAAAGTGGTGGGAGTCACCATCCCTGCAGGTGTTTAAAAGATGTGTAGATGTGGCACTTAGGGACATGCTTTAGTGGTGTACTTAGCAGTGCTAGATTAATGGTTGAACTTGATGATATTCAGGGTCTTTTTCAACCTAAGTGAATGTTTTTAAGGTGTTGGTTATTAAGTGATCAGGCATACTTAATTTTAAAAGCGCTTTTGATCTAAAAAAGGTTTGTGAATATCCTAAGACACTAAAGTGCATTGGGTAAAATAGGTGCTCTCACTTCTTCCATGGCTGAGCTAGCTATGCAAATGGAAGTCACTGGRAAAGCAAGAATAACTTTTGCATTGACCCTTCTGAAAAACTTTTTCATTTGTATGCTTGTTTTACATAAATGCACATATTTACATRACAGTGTCTATAGAAGATACTGTCTGCCTTTCTGAAAATGGATTATTACATGTGGTGAGGATGGCATTCCTGTGGTAGTCCACTGGGAAATCCTAGCCTGAWATTAGGAAGTAAAGCTGTGATGAACTCCACAGGGTCCAAATTACAGTGTACCTTCCTCAGATGATAGGTGTCCTCCATGATTGCCCTCAAAGAGGTGGGTAATGCTGCCTCAATAAATTCTCTGCCCTCAAGCAGGGTGGGTGCTGCTGCTGCTGTCAGGACAGCATCCATCACTGCAGGAAACCAGGGCTGGGATTTTGTCTGTAATGTACTTTTAGTTTCCTGACGATTGAAAAGCATTAATGTCCTGTTCTTGAGATGTCTGTATGCAGCTATAGGTTCTACAACATCTCTTAAGATGCTCTTTAAAATCCCACATTGAATTTGAATAAACCAGTCCTGAGGCCGTGATTAGCCTCATGAAGCAGACCAATTGCTTGAGATCAGCAGCAGAAGAAAATGGATTAATGATGGCTTTCAAAATGTAACGAACATGTTTCTGGAGTTTTTTGGGTTTGTTTTTTTTTGTTTGTTTGTTTTTTTTTTTTTTT
>CADDXX010000247.1:1021780-1109464 GCA_902810485.1 Alauda arvensis | reverse complement strand
GTGAGACAGAGTAAAGAAATGAGAAAAACATGTTTTAGAAGAAGAGAAGCAAATCATGATCCAGTTTAGGTGCTGCTGCCAYATGTGGCCAGGCTGCAGGGTACATGTGATGAAGTGAAGGACCCTTTGAGGGACATCCTGGGCAACCACCTGGGAGCCCCCATGTGCTGTTCTGATCCTGTGCCTCTGTACAGACAGCTTGTGTTGGCCTCCCAGTTGTGCACTGTGGAGAACTGAGAGTGAGTGTAAAAGGTGAGCTGTGTGTGCAAAGACTTCAATGGCCAGTGTGAATTATTGCCAGATTATTAATAATAACAGATGTTTTCTATTACAGAAACCAGACTTATTAATAAAGTTCTCCATATCAATATTTTTTGTGATTGGTCTCCCCTCAATTCAGTTGTTTCATCAGGAATAATTCACTTCTTTTTCCTACTCTGTCAACTACAGCCATATGTGGCTCATAATCTCCCTGGGCAGCCTGTGCCAGCGCTCAGTCACTTTCATGACAAAAAAAGAAAAGGTGTTTCCTGGTGTTCAGATGGATCCTTTTGTGTTTCAGTTTGTAACCATTGTTCAAGTTCTTCCTGGAATAATATAAATCAGAAGACAARATATAAATTGGCAAGTATCAGCCTGTATAATTATCATATGATTAAAAGAGGGAAAAAATGACCAGTGAATTTTTACACTAGAAGCTGACAGGACTAAGTTTGTTTTTGTCTGGGACTTCTTTTAATGAGCCATTTTAGACATCTGAGGCCATCAAGCTTAACTGCTTGAAACTGCTTTAAAACAGCAATTTTCCCATGTCTAAATAATTCCCATTTTATTCTTGTGACTGTCTCAGATGTCCGCCTGTATATGTAGATTATTTTCCTGAAAGATTCTTGTGGTGAGATTCATCTCCAATTACCTACACTACAGGTTATGTAGGTATGCAGCTGTTTAAGCTCACACTGTAGTTATTAGAGATTTTGTCAATGGAAAGARTCCAAACTATTCTGTACAAATTTAAGTTCTACTTTTAAATGTAATTAATTGACTCAATTTCAACTACTTTTTCATTGGAGCTAATGGAAGCTCAGACATGTATCTCACAACAAAGCACCTCTACTGGAGAAAAGTTAGATTGAATCTTAATGCTACTGCAGGAAGGAATGCTGGTTAAATGAAACCCTGGTTAGCRTAAATGTAATCTACCTGTCTCAATATGATGCAATTTTTTATCAAGAAATCAATACTATCCAATTGAATCAGAGCAGTAAATAGGTTTTCAAATGTCATATTGATAATTCTCCATAACTAACTGTCCAGCCRGATTTTTTTTCTTTGAATTATCTCCAAAAATAAAAACGAATTCCAAACACCAGCACAAGYGAGCAGTAGGTTTGTAAGATGGTGACAGATAAGATGGTGACAGATGACTGCATTGTTATGAATTCTTGAGTGCAACATTTATGCTCTCTTTTTTTTTTTTTCTTATCAGGGAAACTCTCACAGAAAATGTTTGCATCTGCATTAAAATTGTAATGGCACTGTTTAAAGGATTGGTGACCAATGAATGCAAATAACCTAATAATGAAAATAAGAGAGACTCTGAAAATAGATTTATTGCAGTAGGTTAGGATCATAGTGACAGATAATAAATAGAGGAGACCCAAGTTGAAGAAACAGGACTGTGCAAGAGTTGCTTCTACTGAAAAAACAAWTTTTCAGTGAATTATTTACATAATTTCTGGAGCTGAAGGAAATTCTCTCCCCCTAGAGGCTAATGCAAAGAATTGTTCAGCTACTTCTCCTTTAGCATCTGGCTTTAGGTTTGGGTAGTACCAAATTAACCCTTGAATCTTGGTGCWGCCAAACTCACAATCCCAATCCAATCCACAGTTAGGTGTCGATAGTTTTCACTGATCTGATTGTCAAAACTACAGTTGTAACTTCTAGKTAATGTAAATCATCTTCCATCTTCAGCCACTGCAGCTCTATGTCATGCTTCATTCTCTTCTTTGMAACCAGCCTTTTGTATTCCAAATATTATGAGCAGCTGGACTTCACTCATCTTGTTTAAAGAAGACTTGAGCTTTGTAGAATACAGGGTCCAGGTGTTGTGCACATCTGCAAGGGTTCCTGAGTTCTGCTACCCGGTTAYGGGCTTATAATAAAATAGAGTTGAGTCTAACTGGAGATTTAGCAAAGCAGAGACACTTCTTTCTTGCTGACCATCACTGTTAAAACACTTAGAAGTAGGGACAAATATTGTATTTTCAAGAGAGCATGATTTAGCATTCATTAGCTTCTTCTAACCTTTCTAASCAGGTACCAGCGCCCAGAGATCGTTTGGTATTACATCATCTTGCTGCCAATGCCATTGAGAACCTTTAATGTTAAATGACTAAACTGTGCTGTGCACCTTAAACGTGTTTTCCTGTGCACTATAAAAGTCATGCCTTKCACTCATTTTGTGCTGGCATTCTGCCAGTGCATGCCAGTGGCTGCCATACAGTGCTTTGATATTTTACTGTAAGCACAGCACAAGGAGTACCATGAGATGGGATCTCAAAACCTGAGCACTGCACTGTGCAGTGARCACTGTTTGTAAAACAGGAGGAATGGGCCTTGGAGGCAAGATACAGAGAGGACTACATCTTTGCTAATCAACTCTAGGAAGAAATAATTAGTTTATTGGTATGAAAATGTTGTACTATCTCCAATGTCTGTTTTGCATGGAGCTAATAAAATGTGGTGTAGCAGAGATACTGCTGGCTAAAAAGTGCACACTCATTTATTCCGTTTTTAAAAAATCATGCTTTGCATTACAGCTCAAAGTCAGCTTTATTGTCAAATCACCAGTTTTATTACCTAAATCAATGACTTATACTGTGAATCAGGTCTGGATTTTGTGAGTGTAATTCCTCGATACCTGCTAATGTGGACGTGTCACTTTTATGTATTCYACTTTCATCTCAGATTCCTGCTGCTCAGAAAGTCTTATGTATGAAAATAAAAGTGAATAGCAACAAATCTGGACAATTCACTAAATAAATGGAATGGAGGAAAATTGGATTCCACCTGTTCAAGGCTTACTTAATTGAAAATCAGTGAAGGAAACTGAGAAATGCTCTTAACAATAACAGGAAATGATGATTTTTCTGCTGCCCTTSGAGTCCATAGAAGAGTAGAAGAAATCTTATGGCAGAGACTAAATATTCCAGTTGTTTCAGCAAAGGTTTCATTCAATTTTAACTGCAGTAATTTCATATATTGAACTCTAGCAGAGAAATGTGCACATTGTATTTATCTTTATATGGGAAACTTTACCTTGCCTGCCTATGCAGTGTCAGCTCATATCATTCTTTGTGAAATGTAATGATGGAATTGGGGCATGTGGATCATGATTTGTGGGTTCAGTATACCATAAAATCTTCTGGTTTCAGCAGGCAAAGTAGGTCTGATTTTCTTTAACAGTTCACACAGGACACAGGCTTGGGTGAAAAACTACCTTGTTTTCAGTTAGTGTAGGCTGCCTTGTAGGAAAATAGACACAATTTATATCATCAGCTTAACAAAAAGTATTATGCATCAGTGTTGTTTTATGCTGGGACAAGAGTCTAATTAATTTGCATTAACTTATCTGCATTTCTTTCAGAATAGCATTTTTCATAGTGATTTCTGCTGCAAGTTACAACACGTACATGAACTTTTCAGATACAAGTCCCACTTTTCTGGTTTGGTTTTTTTTGTTTGATTTTTTTTTTTGTTTTGTTTTGTTTCTATTTTTTTGTTTGGTTTGGATTTTTTGTTTGTTTTAGTTTGAATTTTTTGGTTGGTTGGTTGGTTTTTTGGGGTTTTTTTTGTTCTTGTGTGTTTTTTTTTTTAAATCCCAGTGTCTGAGTAGATATTTTTTGTCTGATATAGGAAGAAGCGGATCTTTTCCTCTTCTGTTCTTTTGCTTGGATCTTCAGCTTTTGCATCAGGATGTTTTTATTAATAGCATAGATGTTTTCAAACACCTTATTGCTGTGTCAGGACTGTGCAGAGTGACAGCAGTTTGAACAATTCAAGTATTAGATATTTTTTGGGTGATTCTGWTTTGCAAGGTAGCTGTGTGATGTCTCTGTGCTTTCAGGGAGCAGTCACTGCCCAGCTAGATGCTCCATTTATGCATCATCTGGTGTGGTTGATGATGTGATCTAGGGGGCAAAAACATTCTTCTGTCTCTCAGACTCTGAAAGAAAAAGTACTGAGTATGCTTTTTCTTTCTTTCTCTCTGTTGTTTGTGATAAAGCTTGAGATCCCACATACTGGAATTGTAAGTTAATTAATTGTGTTCTGCAATTTGGATTTCAGAAAACAATTGTCTCTAGTGTATTTATCACATTTTGGGTTGGTTTTCTTCTTACAAAACTAAGCATGTTCAGAGTCCTCAGGAAATGTCACAGTTAAACTGTTATAACTTATTAGAGCCAAGCACACTTTTTCTCCTGTCTAAGGAGTTCCTTCTGCAATTCTGGGAGTTAATTGGAAAATATTTTCCCAATGACTTTAAGAGTTACTTTACTGCATTACAAAAAGTTCAGAATTTCTGTGGCCTAAACCGTTAACTTAGAATCTTGTATCTGTTGACTGTTGTGATAAGAAAATAATTTTTTTTAAGATGAAGTAGTTTATTAACAGTACTAAAGGATTTTTTCCAGGCACTGCTAGGTAAATATAATCCATTGCTAAAAAGGACAAGAAAGCTCATTTATAAACTCATAGTAGGGTGGATTGGTCAGCCACAATCTGYCTGTTGTGTTTTTCCAAGAGAGTGTAGCTGCTGCACCCCTCTGTAATCCTGCTTGTCACATGAAAGGAGGAAGCAGAGTCTGAAGGTCTCACACTTTCTTGGTGAGCTAACTGGGACATGGTGGACTGCCCCTAGCAACAGGACTTGTTCTCCAAATTGGATCATATCACTGTCTTGTGTGACTGAAYGCTGTCYAAGAAGGGGTTTCTTTGGCCATGTSTGTCTGAGAATGAACCTTTTACCTTGGCAATGCAATAGCAATCCCAGCTGGTATTGACTGTACTTTATCAGCCTCCACAACTCTTCTGGCTATGGTGTAAATCCTCAAAGTTACCWAATAAATCTTTGTTAAGAGCATGGAATTTCCAAAGGTGCAAAGCACTTCAAAGATGGACTTCTGGGTTCTGGTCTCAGTGCACATTTAGAAGGGGCCATTCTGATGCCTTCAGCATCACTGATGTGTCTTTCTGAAGCCCTCATTTATGCTTTATGGTGTCAGCAGGAATAATTCCAGCTCTTTTCTCTTTTCTAAAACAGATAGATTGGGGGGGGGGGGGGGGGGAAGTGTGAACACTAGAATAGACAAAATTAGGTCTCTTATTTGCTGTGATCAAGAAATAAAATATTTTAAAAAGGGTACAATCTAAAAAGCATTCTGCACTTTTCTAATTATTGTTCTAACGTAAAAGGGTAGAACAAAAGTTTATACTCAAGATTTGTGTTTCTGAATTCAGAGGTTCATTTACAAAGTATTATAAAATTCCTATTTAATTGTCGTTTGTCTTTYTTAAACAGCAAAATAAATTAGCTTCTCATAGCTTTCATCTTTAGATAATATTTTACATTTTTACAAAACTWTGAAGAAAAATTTCATAATGTAATGTTAAGTTTTCTGCTTTTGCTTTTCTATATATATGTTTAAAATTTTATATTGATCATAATGTTATATTTGGTGCCAGGTTTACTTTTGAATTTTTGTGCTTTTTAATATTAAATTAGTGTTAAAGATTATTTTTTCACTGTTTTAATTTCAGATTTGGATTCTCTAACAGGGCATGCATTTCCAGGTAAAGTGGACAGTTAGATTAGATTATGTTATCTGTTTGTTTTATACTCAGTTTATTGAGTTTTCTTGGAGGGTGGGGGGAAAGGGGTGTTGTAAAATTTATTTGGTGTGCTTCTGACAACATTTTGTTATGTGTCAAAAATTGTACTATTAGTTGGGTTGTTTTTAGATTTAATATAAATGAAAAAGGTAGCTATGAAATGTACAAGTTTAAAGAATAGAATTAAAAATTTGCATCAAAACTATTATATCATTAATGTAAACAATCCAAGGGGAAAGAATAATTATTCCAAAACAAGTCMTAATTAAAAGATTTTAAGTTATTCAAACTTGGACGTGATTCTGTAAGGCAGATAAAAAAAAACCCTGTTAGTCAGTGTTTAAGGAAAGCAAAGATTCAAGAAATACAAGAATTAGTTTCCAGTTTTATTACTAGAAATGTGTAAGAAAGAGGTTTTGAATAGTAAGAACATTTTTAGTAGAAAACTGAGAAAGAACAATAACACATTTATCCACTGGATTCTACTGTACTGTACACACACACATTTTTTTTGCCACATAGAACTTAAATTTACAAATAGTACATTCAATTAMAATTTTAGAATTTTGCAACTATACTTTACAATTCAAGCATTTTGAGTTGGGAATTTTTTAGCAGAAATATAAGAGCAGAGAATTTGATGCTARGCAATCATGAACTTCTGTGTTACTTGGGCAGAGATTTTGGCACAGAGGAATATAAATGAGCACTTTCTGAAATAAAGTAAATCTCTGCTGCAAAGATGCAGACTCTTTCTGTACTCAAATTTTACTTGAATAATCTTTATTTGAACGGGATGTGAAAACTAAGCATAATATTTGTATAACAAAGACATTTTGTCAAAATTTGTGATGATATTTATCATTAGAACAATATTACTATTTATTATGTCATTGGCTTGTAAAGTGTCCAGTGCACAGAATAATATTCCTCCTTCAATTTTTCCTTAAAAATAATTTGTTAAATATTGTGGGACAGTAGATTCATTTGAGGTTCTCCAAGCATTCCTGCACTGTAGGCATTAGGTATGCTGTAAGATGTAGAACAAAAAGACCAACAGAACAAAAAAGTTCAGAAGTTCATAATAATGAAATTTGTGTGCAGTGTGGAGCAGATCCGGATACAGATTCTGTCAGTTATTTGTATTAAAATACAGCAGCACAAAAAGGGAAGTCTGTTTGAGAGGTCAGAAGACTCTGAGTGCAGACTTTTTTAATTTCTTCCCAGAAGAGGAAACTCTTATTCTGAGTATTGTGGCTTGGTTTGAGTAAGGATATCCATGGARTAACATACTGCTTAATTAGGGCCATCTTGTAAATTTGATCCTCATAAGTGCTGTCAAATATATGCATGTGTCACCAAAATAGACATTGAGACAGGCAGGATCAATGTATCTTTTTTTTGTTGGTTTTTTTTTTTTKCCTCTACTTTTTAAAGGTTGAGTCTGCTTTTGTTTTTTGCATGAATATTTTATGTTACTAGATGGTGCTGTCATGGTGTGTCCCATTCTTACTTTGTAAAATGACAACATAATCATAATRAGCAATACTGACAACAGAGCCTTATATGTATGCTTCAGAATTATGGCAAAGAGAAATCATCCATATTCTGCATGGAAAATGTCCTGAACTGCACAACAGGTGATTTACATGCCTGCATTACATTCCAGGTGTAGCTGTGCACAAATCCATCAAATAGCCTGTTATTTAGCACAGACAGAAATATCTTAGTCTAACAAACTGTCAAAGGGATGTAGGAGAATAGTATGGGCAGCCAATAAGCATAAAAGCCTGGGGTGGACTTCACTTAAATAGATATCTATTTGGAGACTCACAGGATGAACATGCTACTGTGCAGCTCATAGAAATCACTAGAAAAACCATCTCTCATTTTATGCTTTATTTGACAGAGTTAAGACATACACTTTTCATATAAAAGGGTAAAAGTAGCAGAATGTTCTTTCTTGCCTTCAGCTCCACTTACATTTAATAATCAAGTCATAGTATTCTGCTAAAATAGTTCAGAAAATATAGTTACAGATGTAGCTAAACTAAAAACCATGGCATGCTTATGTATATATGCTGAAAAACACAGAACAGTAAATCCTGATACCTGTGTGTTTACRTGATTACCCCAGTTAGGCTAAAGTATGTTAACTTTCAGCAGATAGAAGAGATTAAGGTGTTACTTATGCATCTTTAATAGCAATTAGGTAATTAGCTGAGATATGAGTGTGTCAACAGGTGATTTATRTCTCATGCTGAGCAAACACAAACCAAACTCATTTGAGATTTCTATTTATCTCACCTTGGAAAAAAGCACACCCTTTGAGCTAATCCAGCAGGATTCATTAACAAGACCTCTAAGGGGATGGTGATCCAATAGTTTTTCATTTGACCCTTGGCYAGTGCTCTGCAGGAGCAGAGCATGAAATGACTCCTTTCTTTAAGTCATGTAGCAGTATCAGTGAAATGCTGAGTGGGTGCTCCTGCACTGACCTAATCTCACATGTTCCAGGGCAGAAGGGGTTTTTGCAATCCATTTGCAAAAAAGTCATTTAGGCGGTTTGCAATCCATCTAGATGACTTTAAATTTATACAAGTTCCCATTTGGATATGACTGCTTTGTGAATTTTGGGCTAAGAAAAACTACTTTCCCTATCACCACTGGCAACTGCATCAGCTGCCCCATGTTTTCTGTAGATTTGGGCAAACTCTGCTACTTCAGAGACAGATCAGAATATAAACCACACCAAGTATCTGTCTGGTTTTTATGTGAAGGGAAAAAAATTCTTTATAACCCTTGCAGTTGATTAGCTGAAACCCTTAAGTATGAGATTTGATTATAGTCATTGTCTTAATGCAGAGCTGCAAGTGTTATGGGCATGTTGAGAACTTCCAGAAGCTGGATTAAAGCATCTCTTTTACAATGATATCTAATCTCGTCCTAAAGCTCCAAGCAATGGCGAGTCCACCAGCTCCCCTGGTAAGCCATTCCAATATTTAATTACCCTTAGTGCTAGGAAATTGAAATGTTGTGGAAAGGTTGAATTTGTCTAATTTCAGCTGCCAGTCTTCCTTTTGCTATGCCTTTGTCAGCAACGCTGAAAACTCCCCCTCTTAAAGGTATGTTTTCTGAACAAGTGTCTATGACAAACTGCAGGGACCTGTTGAAAGGTCTCTGTGCAGAGAAGCTGTGCCACCTGGCCTGATGAACTTACTGCCTGTATTTGCAAATCTGGCCTCTTTCATAGACTATCACAATTTTACCACCCCTATGACCACCAAAAATTTTTATACAGTAGTCAAAGTACCTTTCAACTTTTGTTCTGGTAAATTTGTAATGTTGTACTCTTTAAGACTCACACTGTAAGACTGGTTTTGTGACAGCTGTTCTAGGAACCCCTGTTTCTGAAAAACTATTCAATATGAGAATATATTCATGTAGAATTTTGTAAGTGCTGTATATAGAAGTAAAGTACTTTTTTATTTGTACATAACACTTCCTTCTTAATTCTCCCTTTTTAAGGATTTAGCTACAGTTCAGGTTACAGTGATTGTCTCTGTCAAGAAAACCAAGTGGTAATCCTACCAGGTAACTGACAGAATAGGAATGAGCATTTGTTCCTTAGTTTGATGTGGCTAACAAGAGATTTGAGGCAGAAGGGGATGCTCTTATTGCAGCATATGAAATCTGTGGTGAAATCTGGGTGAGTTTCGGGTGATCATTAGTCCAAAGAAGAAGGAGAATTAGCCAGGATGTGTCTCTAAGGAGTGGGATGCAAAACAGGTTAGAGACTTYAAAGCCCCATTTAAATGCATTCCTCAGACAGCATCCCTATAACTAATATCTTGTATTAGCTCACTTAGAAGATTAAGAATGTACCTTTAACCCAAAGGAGCTCCATGGTGAAGATAGCTCACAGCAGTTGCCTCCTTTGATTTCCATGGGCTGTGAAGCATGCCAGTGAATTCCTGTTCTGGATCACATAAAAATTATTTGGGTGCCACCTGAGTTAGGAATCTACAGTAGGTAATCCAAATGCACCTTCTGCAACTCTGTTGATTTTTTTTTTTTAATTCAGCTTTAGCTTGTAGTGTTTTCTATTTTTCCCTACTACCACCCCCAAGTACCCAACTGGTCAGTAAGATCCACAGACTTTGTTTTTCCTTGTGTTAATGATGAATGCTTGCCATTCATCTAAATAGGCTTGAGGTTTTCTGAAATACCTCGGGGACAAAGATGTTATTTTTTTTTCAAAGATTTTTTTCTTCACTGTTGGCAATGTAATGCTAGATTTCAACTTCAATATTTTTTTTAATTTCTGAAAGTCCCTTAATAGTCTAGGGAACAGACTGTTGTCTTCAGCACTGTCAGTAAAACTAAGATAGCAGTAAGTGGAATGAGCATTCTCAGGTCTTTGAATAATAGCTATGGTAGGAACTTGGCATGTGCAGGCCTGTGGGGAAGTGTTTAGAGAAAGTGTCTCAAACACTAATCAAATATGAACTCAAAATATCCATTCTAATTCCTGGGTGTATTCGATCAAGGTGGGTTGGTCAGTGACCTGCTCATTTTCCAGAAGAAATAACACTTTGTCCATATAATAAGCATAATTTCATCAATTAGTTAATGGCCTGTTGAACTGTGCACTTTCCTATTCATGGATCTGCTGGGTCAAAAACTTAAATGGGCATTTCATTCAGTACACCAATACTGTGTGTTATGGTTGAAGTAAAAGTTTATCTGTGAGTGTCTTCTCAGCCATATTAGTTGCAGTTACTGTGGCATTGAGTCAGAAGCACAATAAGTCTCATCTTTATCCTTTTTTCCCTGCCTTTGCCTAAAGCATGTGTAAAGTTGGGTAGAAAATGAAGTTTGGATGGCTTAGGACAAATAACACTGAGTGGAATTTAGTTTAAGAGTATCAACAACAAAATACCAATGTTTAGTTTGAGCTGACAGATTTTTAAAGAACAAATTTGGAGAAAATATTTTGCAGCTGGTTTTGGCTAACTAGCACCATGATTTTATTTGGGAAAATGCTTGCCTAGTAAATTGAGTCATATAAGTGTTGGACATTTTGTAATCTTTCTATTGAATGTCTGTAACATTRTTTTTAATGTTAAAAAAAGGTAAAATCTGTCAGCTTGGGATGAATACAAGCTTGATTTTAAAAAAGGTTAAAAAAAAAGTAAACCAAAACATAAAATTAATCAATCAATAAGAGGGTGGAGTCTGATGAGYTAGTAAACAAAACAAAACAAAACTGAAAAGATCACAGTTGAGCTCCTTTTGAGCTTCTGTAAAATTGAATGGACAGAGTAACAAACTAAAAATAAGTCATCTTGTATTTATTGTATACTCATCTAGTATAGATTTTATCCAAACTCATAATTTTTTAATTCTGTTACTTTCTCCCAGTTCTGTGTTTGCCCCTTGACTTTTCTGTCTCAAGTGAAAAACCATGAGGAGAAAGTATGTGTATATCCTATCTTGCCTTTAGAGTCTTAGTTGGGATGTAACTCTGCATAGTCCTGCTGTTCAAAATATCAGTTTTCCAAATGAACCTGCAGGTAAAAAAAAAATAACAATTATGTACCAACATGAAGTCTGGGAATTGCACTTGTGTGGGCATGGGGGGGATATTAAAACATGATGTCAAATAGATTGCACTTTCTTTTTTTTATTTCTTTTGTTTCTGAGCTCCTTCAGGCTCCTGGTCCAAAGTAGCTTGTATGTTTTCAGTCTGGTTTGCTCTGGAGCCTGCCTCTTCTGGCTGATTGAGCAATGAGGATTGCATGTCACTGAGCAAACTTTCCTGGGCTGGGGGTACAGATGTGTCTGGGGAAGCTGAGCTGGGGGCAGGCACACCATCCTGGTGTGTCCTTGCTCTAGAGCTCAACTCAGTCATGGTGTTACGAGGATGGGAAAACAAATGAAAGTGCCTAATCATGCAGGAACTTGACAGTTGTGTGATTCATTCCTGTATTCAAATGTTTATTTCTATAATCCTCCATTCTACCATTTTAGTTTCCRCCTAAACATTTGCTAAAAGCAAAAATGAAAGGGATATACACTTTTCTTGAAATATGGCAATTTCAGAAGGGAAGGAATTATATAGTTGCTTGAAATTTGGAGTCCCACAGAAACATATGGTACTGATGCTTTGCCACATGAGTTTATTTTACTCTTTAGGATTACTTGGTCTCATTTCTTTGTCTCTTAGCCATGATTCATACTTGTTTAACAAGAACTGTATAAAGAGCTGTTGATATAGAGGCACCACAGGTATTACTAGTAATTTCTTAGCCATTTATATAACATGAGTTATACAAAGTYTTAATGAGTTCTGCACAWTTCTTGATCTTGTTTAATATGAAGYTAATGATTGATTTTTAGTTGTGCTTTTAATTAATTCTTTTTTAATATATTTTATTAATTATTGTTTTTGAGTGCTCTGGGATATTTCATGTTAAGGGTACAGGATGAATCAGAGTAATTATATACCTCATTCATTACCACCAAACAGAATTTAAAGGAACTAAAATAAATCAAAAAAATATTTGGACTCTACCAGATAGGTAGATCTCCGTGGTCTATGTCTGATTTGCAAATGCAGGAAATCATGGCTTGATTCTTCTTTAATTACACATGWCTCTTTAGAAATATCTGAAATGTAATTATTTGAGAGCAGCAAGGGCTACAGTATGGATGATATTGGGTTTGTCAAATTATCCCCAATGTTCAATTAAGGCAGCCATTTTTTGAAACTGTCATTCAACTATTCTTAGTCTTAACTCTGTGTTTAGACTATGATGCTGCAGGAGATTGTTGCAGCTCTTCATTAATGTTAAGAGAAACAGGTCAGAGGAAGACTCTGAAATGTTAAAGTCTCCTAAAAGAAGTATATTCAGATGTTTTAAACTAATGCTATTGTCTACAAGAACTCATATGAAGAAAGAATCAAATTGGAATTTGAGCCAAAGGCAAATCCTTAAGGAGGACAATTTAATTTTTTAATTAAAAAGAGGACAACCGTGTTGGCAGTCAAAGCTTGCAAGAAGGCAAAACCTGTTGTCCTTCATTTCCTCATTTTGATGGCATGGATTAAATGTAGATTTTTTTCACAACTAAATATAGAAAATGYTTTTAATTCATCAGGTAGTAGCTTCTTAAATAGACAAATATAAAATGTACTCTACTGATGGTGTTTGTATTTACTGTGGTTATATACTGTCCAGTGTTACACCTTGGCTACCTGTTTAGGCCAGCTTGTAGCAGCTRAAGGTTGTACTTAGAATAATTTACAAAATAAGTAGTTGATATTAGTACATATTCTTCTAATATATTTATAAATATATCAGTTTTACAAGACAATATAAATCATGACTGTGTTTATCCTCAGTGGCCAATTAAGTGGTCCAGCATGACTTATTAGTAATTTTAGTTGTTTACTGTATGCAAAAATGAAGATTTTTAAAAAATTGTTTCTATCTAAGTTCTAATTTTTACAGGTATTAATTTATCAAATATAATTTTTCCTAAAATTGTATCACCTCAGAATTTTTTTTTAATTTATAAAATTTTGAAATACATATATATTTCAAACCTTTAATTTTTCTTTTTCTTGAAATGAGCAGTTGGAGCTGTGAATTACAAAATCCTTACCCAAGGAGAATAGATGTACAGTTTATTTTYCATATGCCAACAGATTCTGCCCAGAAGTTTTATGTGCTGCATAGTCAGGTATTTCTTTGCTGTTACAAGATTTTTGACAATAATAAATCATACTGCTATATGAAAGTGCATTCTTATGAAAATATTAAATTACCCTCTCAAAGCTAAAATGCCACAAGCAGTCTTTACTACTTCAAAGTGAACTTGCTGATAGAATTTGAATTTTATTTTTGACATAACTCTAGAACTGTCTCCTTATTCAGATTTCAGCCAAGGAAGTGATCATAATGATCAGAGATGATAGGAGCTGGTGTTTTCCTTAGTTGTCTCTACCTCTGAATAAATATGGCTGTGTTTCCTGTATTCATAAATTTTGGGGGTGGTAGTGTAAGACTTGCCTATCAAGATCAGTGTCTTGTGTTTGTGTGTTTGATTTTAATGCAAGACTAGGCACTCTTAATTAATATGGAGATGACTTTTTACAGTTCTGGTGGTTAACAATCAATTTTCCAGAAACAGAAGAGTTACTATTCTTGTTAGTTTGGCAGGGATACTTAACCTGCCTCACAGGTCAAGAACTGGTTATTGCTGTGATTATGAGTCTGTCAGAGGGGATTACAGAATTTGTCCTGTAGGACAATAAAGGCTCCTGCACTATTTCAGTAGCGTAATTCTAACGCTCATTTMTTGCGTATGTTCAACTGTGGGATAAAAATACCCTTTTAATAATTACACTGGTAGGTGTAGTGCTTTTTTCTTTTTATCTCAGCTGAACTTTTAAGCCTTCATCAAAGTGCTAGATCATACGTACTTAGTTTGTATGAAGGAAATGATAGCCAGGTTGTACATATTTGTTTGGATGGATGTAGAAATGGAGGATTATTTCCCTGTGTCAGGATCTTTGGTTGTAAGAAATCATGCATTGCATTGTAGCTAGAAAACAGAAACTAACTGCCATGTTTACACTTTGTATACTTAGGTGAAATTCATAAGTAGAATATATTGAATTTTACTTGTGATCCTTGAATGGCTCCTGACAAATCATGTAACCTACCCACAGGACAAGTGATTGTGCTCCAGCATCACAGCTTCTTTTCCAGCTACCTGTGCCAGTTTCTGTCTTTGKTGCACTTGCCAAAATGAGAAAATAACTTGGAAGTCAGATAAATTATCTGCATTCTAATATCATGTATCATTAATTCTCAGTGGTGAAGTAAAAAACTTAGTGTTTTTACCTTCTGCATATTTTTATAGTAAGGAAAATCTGTGAAGAGGTGAGTGCCTTAGAGGCTCAGCTCAGGAGAACTTCAGAGAGCCATCGCTGCATTACAGAATCTATCAAATGCAGTGTCCAATATAGCTTTCTTTCAAAARCATCCATTTCCCATGGACAGGTGGTGATTTGCTTGCTGACATTAATCAGATTTCTCCTTCAAAAGGAATTCTTCCAGCCTCACTGAGAAAATAGTAAAAGACATTATTCTTTGCTAGGCAAGGATAGTAGACTGCAATCCTATACTTCTAGGAAGTAAAAAATTGATGGTGCTCCCTGTGATCTTTCCATTTAGACCACAGCTACTCAAGTATGAAATTTCAGAGTACCTTTAGTGAGAATATTAGTTCTGCTGTCTTTTTAAGTTCTTATTTTAAATTTTTTTCGTAGGCTTACTTTTTTTAAAATTTAAAAATATGGAGCCAGATGTTTTTAAAAAGCACTTTAAAGTGATTCAGATTAATAACAAGATTCACAGAACCACTGGGGAAGCAAAAGACTTACGACTATGGGAGTGTATCAGCAGTGTGTTAAATTAGTAACTGTGTGTAGGCTCAATATGAGATTTAACAGGTGCCCCAGATATGTTGTGCTGACTCTCTGCATTGAAGTGGATTTTATTTTGGTAACTGAGAGGAGGAAGGAGAGAAAGAAGGAATTGGCCAGTGAAGAAGCTGCTTCTGCACATTTCAGAAAGAATCAGACTAACACGAGAGACAGGTCAGTGTCAGATGCCTTTCACTGGATCTCCTGCAGAACAAGGAGAGCTAGATTAGTATGTGGTGAGGTGAAAATGGTAGARAATCCCATGAAATACAGGTGAGACGAGACAGAAGCATTGTTCTGCACTATAATAAAATCTATGCCTTCCTCAGCATTTCCAGCATTTTGTCTGTTTACTGTATTAGAGTCTTAGAAGACATACTTTTGTATCTTGTAAACTGCAATGACAATGAAGTCCYTAGAATGGAAAGCAGCTATCTTAGCTAAATTATGTTGCCTGTTGCTATGGAAATGGTAGCTCATGAATTTTTATGTAAGYACTTGAGGTACAATACTTGTGATATCTTATCTAAAAAACAATGCTTATACTTCATCCACCATCAGGTTTTTGCTCTACTTTAATGACAATATTGGGCAATAATCCCCAAGAGCAAGTGCTGAAATAACATACCATTCCATGGAAATATCTTTCATCATAATTAACTGGGCARTTTTTGAATTGCAACATAATCAGGAAGTTGCCAGCCTTTAAATCTGATTTATATATCCATTGCCAATGCTTTAAATACATATACTTACAAGAAAATGCAAATAATTTTAAGTGAACATTGTTTTTTCTGCATGTTGCAATTATGCAGAAAAAATCTTTCAGTATCAACTTTATATAATTTTTTGTATTAAGATGTCACAAAAAAACCTCAATATGAGGACAGGCTTCAGAAATTAAGCTCAAGTCCTTATAAGTTTTATCCAAAACTTCATTTCCTGTTACATCTTAAAAAGCATTCTCACTGAATATAGTCAAAAATTTATTTTCTTCCTGCAGAGAATTACTTGCATTCTCATAACATTTTCCACATCATGTAAGATGCACCCACTGTAACTGTTTATTTCTTACTTAATAGAAAAGTGTTATATTTGTCTTGAAATCACAGACCAGAATTYGAAACTCATATTTTCCCCATTATTTTATCAAATTATACAGTTGCTAAATAAACAGAGAAATATCTATCTGCAAGAGACCAGAAACAAGCCAAGCAAAAGAAATTTTCCATGGAGCACTATATTTATGTTAACCATGTGATCCTAGCAAGGTAATTGAATATTATAAGATKAAAGCAATTCTTTAGGAACATGGAAATGCTGCAGTGTCTTCATCTCAAAAAATCAGAGAGCAAGTACATTCCTTGGGCAAACAAGGCATCAACTAACACAGGGCTTGCACAGTGTGCCTTCAAGTATTTTGTGGGTCATTGATGGGGTTTTTGTCTCAGTAACAGAGTGAAATATAAATAGTCATAAAAAATGGTTTTTCCTCTCACTTTTCTTTGATCMAACCTTCCTTTCCTCCATGTCTGGAATTATCCAGCCTCATCTATTGCAGGACCAGGTCATCCCTTTTTTTTGCATCTGAGTCCCAGCTGCACGAGTTCAGTGAACCATACTGCCCAGTGCCTGTTACTGCATCTGCCACAGTGACCTGATGTGGGCTGTGCTCTGAGTTCCCTGGCTGGCATGTGGCCACCCACACAGCTGAGTGCCAGAGCACTCCTTGTGTGTGTGCCTGAGTGTGTTTCAAGGACTTAGAAAAAAAAAAAAAAAGGAGTTTGGATGCAAGCATCTTATTAGTKGGAGTGGAAGAGGGGATGAAGGATTTCAGTGGTACAAACAAAAGCTGTGTAGTGGCAGCTGGCCTCAAGGCCTGTTTCTTTTACACAAGCTCGTCGTGTAACCCCAGCCAGCACAGCCACTCACTCACTCCCCTSACTCCCAAAGGGAGAGAATTGAAAGGGTGAAAGTGAGAAAACTCATGTGTGGAGATAAAGACAGGTTAATAGGTAAAGCAAAAGCTGCACACACAGTCAAAACAAAGAATTCATTCACCACTTCAGGACACTTCACTGTCCTGAAGAAAGGTCTCCATCATGTGCAGCACTGACTTGTGAAGACAAAAGRCATCACTCTCAATGGCTCTGTGTGAGCACTGCTCAGCAATAACAAAATCACCTCTGTATTATCAGCTCTGTTTAGAGCACAAATCCAAAACACAGCCCCGTACCAGTTGCAACCTCTGCCAAAACCATCGCAACATGTAAATAGAGTCTATACAGATATAATCCTGAGCAGCAGTCTGCACTGGTACAGAGATACTGTCTCTTTCTGACTATTGTACTTGTTTTTTCTGTAACTATCAGATAGCCAGTTTTTCCCTGTTAGGGCCTGCACAGAACTGGGGGCAGTTCCTCCCCTGGTATGCATTATTGTAATGACTTWGAAGATGATTGAATTAYGACACTTCACATTGACTGAGAAAAGGGTACACTGCACTGCCATTTCCCTCCCCTGTGCACCATGAGGATGACCCTATTCACTCTCACTCTCTAATATCTATGGAGCTTTCTAGATATTAAAGTCTTAGCTCAGAATATTCTGACTTGTTTTTAAAACAAAAGCTTTACAGCCCTTCCTGCCTGGTCTCATAAACAACTTTCCTTGCATGATCTGATTCCTTTCAATTCAATAAATTTTGTCACCAGGAACTTGTCTTCAACTGCATTTATTTTCCAGTAATTTCTGCAATCTTTCTTCTCTGCCTAATTTTTCTGTTACCTGCTGGTATAATTTAAGATGAGGAATACATTTCACTCTTTCAAAAAAAACCCAGTTACTGTTCCAATTAAGAAAGTGACAGGACTCCCAAGTAAAGATTTGCTTGATACACTGGCTTCTGTCAAGGTGGACTATAGCTGTTTGTTGATTGTCATGCATGTTAATGATATTAGTGAATTTCATAATCTGAATAGATGTTACACAATTCACTCCTCATAGACTYGAAAAAGTTACATAGTATGTTATTTTGCTATTTAAGATCATAACTTTCTGTTCTCTGGACCTCTTTCTCTCTATTTTAGTGCTTAGTCTTTAAAATATTGCCTACRGTTTGGATAACCTTTTGCAAACCTCTCCAACACATTTGTTATGCAATAGGAGACATTCTGCAATAAAAATTACAGATATGGTWAATGAATGTTTCAATCTTTTTATGTCTTTGAAGGCATCTTTTTTATTTATTGAAACAAAAGCACATTTTGTGAACAAGACCTTTCTTACGTGGATTCCAAAATCTTAGTCAATTTGCACAATATGGCAATTTTTTTTTTTTCTTGAAAGAGAGGTGTTTGGGGGGTTTGAGATATTTTTCATATTTATGTAGCTGAAGTCTAACTTATTTTTCTGTCATTGATAGATATGCAAAGAATGCTAGATAAGGTTTCAGCCATGTTAAGACAAGATGAAAATATAACTATCACTGTCATAAAGTGTTTTCATAGTAGACTCTATATTCTTACTATTTCTAAAAAGTATACAAAATTAAAGTTTTAGAAGTCTATAGACATTCTGTACCAGATTCAGTACAACTTTCTTCTGGATTATTAATGCAACTCCTACTGGTCTTAAACCCTGATACTAAGTTCAGGGTTTGAGAACAGTACGAGCTGCATTTACTTTCAGGGTAAAATCCCCAAAAACTACACTGCTGATTTGCCCAAGTTTTTATTACCAGACTTTGCATGGCACTAAGTAAAAGGATAGCTGGGGCCCTGACTTAAGGGCCTCCCTTAGAGCAAGTAGGTCAGTTCTGGAAGCTGATTTCCATGCATTAGACAGCAGAGTACAGCCTGTGGCAGCACAGTGGATGCTGGAAGTTCTCAATTCTGAGTTTGCAGTTTTGGACATGAGCCTCTCCACAACCTGCACCCACGTGGGTGTGGGAAAGGGGAGGGCAGGGCCCTTTRCCTTTTGTGCCCTGCTCTCCACCCTTCAAATTACTCAGCATTCTGGGCAGCTCAGCCCACGCTGAGCACCTTCTGCTCTGGGTGAGCTGTGAGCCAGGTCTCAGGGCATGTGGCATTTGTCAGATGGTGAATCAATGCTGGATTCACAGAATTGTTAGGCATTGTGGTAGAAGGGCTCCCCATGTGTTAGAATCCCTACATGTGTGAATCATCTCCTGGYGGGGCTTGGGGTAAGAAACAGTCTRCACAGGTAGCAGAGARCACTGTTAGTAACTACCTTCTAGAACTGGTTGCCTTACTTGTTTTGCTTTGAAGTTTCACTGCTTTTTTTCCTAAAAGACAATTCTAAGTCTTGCTAAATCATCCTATACAACTATTCATCTTCTTCAGCTGGGGCAAAATGAACAGAGTTAAAACTAACRAGGTTTGGTTGCAACAAATGCCAAGGACTGGGGATGGCAGAGGCTATGGGTATTTCTTTGTCACAGACAAGTGTGGGAGCTTGTGCCATCAACTACCAAATTTGGGCCTTAAAGAAAAACTTATTTGGAGGTGGAGACAGCTGGGAAGACCTCTGATTCCAAGTACTGACTAGTGTGTCTGTCTCTCATGTTAGTCTAATTCTGCAGGTCAACTTTTTTTYTGTATTGGGGATACAGAACAAGAATTTTTGAAACAAAAAAGATTTATTCTTTGGTTTTACTCAAGATGAAAAAAATCAGCTGGGATTTAATGATACTTGCCTGGTTAATTTAATAATTTTTTCCTCTTAAAGAAGTTCACTGTGGAATCCTTGACATGATTTATTTGTACATTTAGTACCTGATTCTACATTTGTTTTTCAGAGGTGACAYTCATTCCACCTAACTCTAAGAGTTTACAATCTAGTTATCTCTGTTAAAGTTACCTCAGACTCTACAGTAAATGGAGAGAAGCAAGTACTTTCAGGATAAGATTCATCTGACCTATTTAAAATGTCTGTTTTAAGATTAGATKAATAGAAGCCTATTCACCCAGTAGCACTTTATCTCCTCATTGACTGTATGTGGACTCAAGAGTGTTTACCAAGATTCATTTAGGCAGCTGAATTTTGATCCTGTGGAGCCGAATAAACACGCATGGTATGTTTGGGCTTCTGAAGTACATGTAAGTATTTTGATAGAATTCTAACCAAGTAATAGAAATCTCTTTTTTGGGGTTCTAGTGAATGGTAAGTAAATGTTTATTCCCTCAGGTACTCTGCCTAACAATTGATAAGGTATCAAGTACACAAGCAAGTCTTAATCAGGATAACTGATGAACATGATAACCTGCACAGAACGGGTTCTTATTTAGGCAAATGGAAATACTGAAGTCTAGTTCCCCATGAATTGTCCCCATTGTCTGACTTTTCATCCCTCATAACAGCCCATACAGTGGCAATGTTGTTTCTACCCTACAACTGTGTGAGCACTGTTCAGGTAATACCCATGTGGGCACTTAGCTTCTGCCAGCCCCAGTGTCATGCCTTGCTTCTGCCTAATTGGAGTCACTATTGTGCATTTCCCTACTATAKTCTGATTTTCACAAACTATCTCTAGTAATTTTTATTCCCTTTTAAATTGGGTCTTGAGTTCACTGCTAGTTGCAAACTGCCAAACCAATGGACAACCTGATTGCATAATAGCATAAAAATCAAGTTAGATCAACTTAAGATGCCTAGGCCTGGCTCCCACACTGTAATTCATGGTTCTTCTAAATGTCTATACTTGCAGTCATTTTGCTCAGGCTCTGAGCTGGTCATTTGTAAGAAAGTTGCGAGCCAAAAACCTTTGCAGCCATATTTAATGTGATACAGCTTGGAGCTAAAAAAGCCCTGCTGGGGACTGAGTTGAAGSCCAGTGCTGTGCTAATGACAACTTACACGGTTATCACATGCACGGAAGTTGGCTCAGGCACARTCATCAAAGCCTGGCAAAATTCTTTACAGAAACCCTCAGTACCAAGAATCTCATGTTGTATTTTACCTGCAGTTTGTGAGAAGRAAGAGCTGACTGAGACATTAAGCTAACTAATAAGGCTTGCAGAAGCACAGGATTCAGAAAACACCATTAAAGCAGATGATAATTTTGAACAACACCTCTTCAAATATGATCTTTAAGACTGACTAGAGTGCCATTTAAAATGCACTTTTAAAAGTGGGCTCTGTATCCAGCTGCCTGAAAGAAGTCTCATGAGTACTTCTACAGCTGTAATCATGATGCTRTACTTTTCAGGCCCTTTTTTGCTGATCCTGGCTTAAAAGGTCAGGCATGTGACATTCATTACTTTGACCTAGCAGCATCAGGCATCTGTAGCAGTTAACTCTGTAGTATTATTCTTTAAACACTTGGAGTGAAAGCTAAAAGCCTCAAAGTCCTGACTTTTGAGTTTTCTCATGTTTCAATGAAAAGATTTTTCTATTGAAAATGACATAATCTATGTCTTGAGTCTATCAATAAGTCTCTAATGTAGGGTGGGAATAGAAAAACAGGAACTGGCTGCCAGCAGCAATTCTTACACAACTAGAATACAAGTGCATATTRGAAGCACAGGATTTGGGATTTTGGGTGGTTCTCTTTTATTTTTTGGGGATCTGTTTATGGAATAATATATCTCTCTGAGGCTTAATGAAGTGCTTCTAACCTGTAAGGCATCATGCTGAATATAAACTCAGATTAGACATTTTAGTTTTGTCTCCATAGAAACTAAATGTTCAAATGTGTTAAGTTATTTTTGTCTTTGGAGTATTTCTGTGCCTCAGAATTTGGAGATGTACTCAGAGGGAAAAACTATGATCTCAATAAAATTGTGTTGTCTTATGGACTATSAGCAGGTGAATGAGATGTATTTGAATGACTGGTATGGCAAAAATAAACTCTGGAAAGAGAGAAATTCAGAGCTCTATATTGCAAATAAACTAACCCTAATGTTCCCTCAACTTGCAAAATCTGTAAAGTGAAATATCTCCAATTTAGAATGTCCAAAATCATCACTTTCTTGTGGTTGTGCCTTAGAAATCTAATTGAAGTAAGGAAGTCCATTGCMGGATGGTTATCAATATGATTGGGTGAAATTTAATCTCAGTTAATAGTTTGTTTCTCAGGAGAGACATTATATTTTCTCAGAATCAAGGAAAAGCACCCCGTAGCTGAATTAAAGTTCACATCATTTGACTTTTTAATATAGAATTTTACTACACAAAAACTGTCATCCAAAGTGAGCTCAGAGAATGAAGAACTTCAGCTCAATAGTAGAGAGCTTCTSTTGCAGCACTTGAGAGTGGCTGTTTTCAATCCTGTGGTTTAGAAAAAGAGTTGTTGTTTATTTTTGCTGGTTTTATCTGAATACAGGTAATGTCTGAAATTCAGTTGCTGGGTGCTGKTACTGTACTGAATCAGGACATACTGGTATTTTAAGGGTCATCACTTCCTTGAAGGTACTGACAACCCGTCCCTTTTAAAATGAATATAATACATTTTAAGGGGCAATTAGAATGAGTTACAGTAAAACTAAAGCAATATCAATAAAACCAAAGACAACATGAAGCCACATTGCTTGTGTCATGTATTAGTTTACATTCATTTGTCGTTTTTCTGTTGCAAGTCAGAAAGGCAAAATAAGGCAAAGTAAAGAGAAACCGTGGAAAATGTAGGAAAGGTGGTAGCCAGAGCATAGTGAGAGACAGGAGAAAACCCATGCATTGACAGAAAATTTCAACATGCAGCAGAGAACGAGCTTGGATATTTATACAGATGCTCTGACAAACACAAGCACACGTTACATCTTCATAGCAAAGAAGTTCACTGCCTCCAAGAAAGAAYRCAGYAGGGTCTTTAATGTCTCTCCARAGGCTTCAGGGTAACTAAAGAATTKTAACRCATTTAGTCTGGAGATAACAAAAATCCATGGGATAGTAAAAAGCMGTTTTAAGAAAWACATGGYAAGCAGARTGTCATGGAGAGGTACACTGGAAAAGGGGTCAGTTATCAGTGGGAAGGAGTACAGTAAACTTATGTGTCCCAGGTAGCTCATTGCACTCAGGGATGTGCCCCTTAATTGCATGGTACTGTCAAAAAATGCCCATTTTTTAGGCCAAGTCCAGTTCTATGAGGTTATATTTTCTTAGGGTATACAAAGCCATTTTTAAGGCAAGTTAATCTGTGTTATGAAATGAGCAGAAGACAATCTATTTATTAAACATACTGAGCAAAGAGCATATGCCACAAATGGTGTTCTATGTCTCTGCAGAAGGTAGTCACTAAATCATATAAAACAGATGCAAGCATTCTTTATTTTTAGCTAAAAAAAAAATCTGCCTTATGAGTATGCTGTACATGTGTTGTTGCAGTGTCAGACTTGCAAAACTATTTCTTGCTTTAAGAATGACAAATGTGCTGTCCCAATTTTATGAAGTGAAAATTGAACAGGATATGATGCTACACAAGAATACTGAAGTAYGACTCTATTCACTCATGAAAGATGGAGACAGATTGATGTAGTATGCAACAGAGCTAATACTTTTCCAATCAGTGTAAATGCATAGTATTCAATATTTTTATGAGCAGGTTGTTAAAATCTAAAATCACAAAATAATAAAAATTTTAAGGGAGCTCTGCATAGCATCTGGTCCAGGTTGCACTCAAAGTGATGCCAACCTGGAGTTTCTCAAGGCCTTTTAGAGTCAAGTTTGAACATCTCCAAGGATGGAGATATCTGCAGCCTTTCTAGAAAACCTGGCCCAATATTTGAAAGCCTTCAAGGGTGCCCCTTTAACTCATATTCAACTCTATCCCCCAGGAATTCCAAGTCCTTTTCTGCAGAGCTGCCTTGGAAGCAATTGACCACCAGTCTCAGCTGAGACTAGAGGCCACCTGGCAGATGCAGGACTTGTCATTTAGCTTTGCACACCACAAGTTTACTGTCAACCTGTTTCTCTGCCAGGTTCCTTTTAATAGCAGTAATAATAGACATTATACTGACCTTTYCCCTAAACTGATGCTGCTGRYAGGGGACTGTCACCTCCTCCAGAAYGTAATGAARGTGTGAAACAACTGACCCCAGTTTTAAGTGTGGAGATGCCACCAGTATCAAGCCACTGGCCAARCTTTTGATCAGTGATCACAAACCCAGTTGTCCAGCTGATTTTGCATTCACCATAAGAACAGGTAGTCCACCTATTCAAACCCATGTCTATGGATTTATCAATGGACAGTAATTATACTAATAATGCATGTGATAATCATGAATGTTAATGCATTACATTTGTGTTACTCTTGCTGAAAACAGTATGCTTCCAGTACAAAATTAATATTTATTCTGTACACTGGGATGTTTCTGGCTATGCAACTGTTTTCCACCCCAATTCAAAGAGTCTTTGGAACTGGRTATTTCAGATGCAGATACTATCTTATTCTGAACTGGATTTCTGTTCCAGATGGGCTGGAAAATTATTCTTTCTAGAAGCAACATTATAATATGGTTATATTCCTACAGGTCTGATCCCAAGAAAGCTGAAATGAAAAAATATAAACCCATCAATGTTTCTAGATTTCACATTGGACTCAGTGAGCTAAGTTGATGTTAAATAAATGCACTTGCATTATGGAGACACTCTTGAGAACACCAGCCAAGAGTGTTAAGGAAGCACCATAAGTATGGATMACTGTAGTTTAAACCACAACCTGTAACATTTTGTTGAATTTACAAGAGATCACTACAGATGTTTATGATACTAGTCATTACATAGAGAATTCAGGTGGGAGTGAGGCAGAATGTTTTAGGCCAGGAGTCCAAGCAGGATTTTAGAAGCACRTGGAATATTTAAGATATGCATTATAAAAAAGTATTTATAAAAAGTATCATGGTAGATTTAGATCCTTATGCTGAAACCTCCACTCCCTTAGTGCAGAGTAGGTGTTGTGTTAGTATTGAGATATTATAGTGAAAAACAAAGAAATATAAATACATACACAAAATGATGGTGTGTGGTAAAAAATGCTAAAAATCAACAGTTTTGTGATTAATTGAAGTGTTTGGGGAAMTGATTTTTCCTTTTCCCATCAAACTGGAAAGTTGCTCACAGCAAATTTCAATCTTCTCTGATGATCTCTCATAAAGAATCTTTAAAAACCTTCTTACCTGTATTGTAAAAAAAATGTGTTCACCTAGAAATTTGAAGCTTTTCAAGTAATATGGGATTAGAGATGGTTCTTGAAGTTTTGAATTACATATCCAAAATATTTTAAAAGCCCTGGTACTWAAATGCTTTAGCCRTCTTTTTGTAAAAYAGATGTACATYATTTAAARTGAAAGTATCTGGAAGTTTTCATCRGGTCTAATATTAGMTTCARCTTTTTTTCTTTCTTTTTTACTTTCCATTCATTGTCTTTTGCAAAGCTTTCCATTAGTAATGAGACTCCCAATACTCTTTATTCAGGAAGGTGAAGCACCCAAGTGAAAGTCAAATGAGTAATTTGTTAACTGCCCTGTTGTATGTACCTGTTGAGGGCATTTAGGATCAGGGACATGCAGCAGTGTCTAACAGTGATGGCTGTCATGAGCTGATGACAAGGGTACTCTGTGGCCATAAGAAGAAGCTGCCTCCATCTTTCCTCCCAGCTGCAGTCAGAAAAAGCATGCTGAATCACAGTGGTGCAAAACACCCAGGGAATAGAATTGGTACCATTACCTGCCCAAAGCTCCAGTTTAACTATTGYTGCAGCTATTCCTTTTGATTATAAACAGAAATAGCATTTCTGTTGCTGCTGATAGTATGTTTAGACTGCAGTAGCTCTGCATGACATGGTAGAGAACTACTCCATATTCCATGGGTGAAAAAGTAAGGGGGGGGGGGGGGGAATGGCTTCTGTATATTGAACTAGTCCCAATTTGAAAATTTCTGTATCATGAACATGAAATAAGTAACTTTCATGTCCAAAGTCTTTTCTCTTGTACTAAGGTATACTAAAAAATTACATTGTATGCGAGTATTTTAGAATATTGATGAAACTTTTATGTTTAAGTAATACCTCTGTAAATCTATCATTTTGAGATTAAAGCTCTTTGTATTGCTGAGGTAGTGGGAAGTGTATTCTCACACAGCTTTTGAAGTTTTTATTCATGAGCAATCAGTGACTTTGAATACCGCAGTAGAGAAAGAAGTGTGACATATTTGTGTTTTGTAGTTCTTAATAYGCTTTATACATGTATTATTAATATTAAGACAGGGCAAAATGAATATTTGTTTTAGACRGTGCAATTCCTTGCTTTAGACTGTCACAAATGCTTTAATCTTTTTTAATTTCCCATTTTCTTGAAGTCTGAATGTAAATGGAACATATGTTTTTAAAAACCTGACAGGTCATAGAGATCTGATCCTGAATTCTGAACATCACTTAAAACTGAAAAGTTGCAGTTGCACAGAGTTAAATGGAGAATCATATACAAAGAGAGAAAAGKGAAAGATATTTTGCAGAATCATCTCATTTTGTTAGAATCTCAACAGAGTCACATTCTTCTTTACTTAATTTCTTTCTGTTTCAAGCTGAAAAAAATCCCAAGTTTATCCTGAATTCTTGTTATTTGTTTTTTGTGTTGTACTTTGAATTTCAGCTGTTCTCCAGAACACTGAGTCCCACTATCTGAGCTATAGTTTGGATGCCTTTGAGTAGGGATTTAGAATAAAATCTGTGGGATTAAGATCCATGTGTGGGGTTTCCATTTACTTCTGTGAAAGAGAGTTTATTATTCGTCCTTTTGAGTTCTGAACAGTGTATACAGCATGGCCCTGACCTTAAGACATAAAAAAAWTTTTCCATAATCTGGTTTTTATTTTTTGCTGACTTTTTCTATTCACATTCTATTCACATGCTATTAAATTGAAATCTATTGAGAACATAAATACATATGTGGAATCTAGATACTTTTCTGAATTGCAGTAGCAATCATAACAGGACAATCCTTCTCCTCCTTCATCTATTTGTATTTTATTCATTTGAAAAACATGCTAAGAAATCATACATAAAATAGAGTAAAAATATCTCAGGATAAACCCACATTTTGCAATATGCACATGTCAAGATCTCTGCCTCTCCACCMTTTAACTAGTTACTTAATTGCTCAGTACTTTCTGGTTTGGGATGACAAACAGCTTTTAATTGATGTCAGCATAGTACTTGTTCCTGTCTTATCATTTCCACACCAGTTTTTGATCTGACAGCTTATCAAATGCCTGGGTGAAATACAGAGAGATTGCTTTCATCACTTTTCTATCATCTGTTTCCTTGGTCAGCCTTTCAAAGAGCTCATTCTGGTTTGTTTGGCAAATAAATATTAGTTGGAGTTTGGGATTTTTTTCCTTTTGTCCTCTAAGAAGCAGACCCTGTTTTCATTAATGACTGATGTGAGTGTTTTGCCCAGAGGGTAGGCTGGTCTCTAAGGAGTTGCATTTTTCACTCCTGTTCAATTCTTAAATAGAATTGCTGATTTATTTAACCATTTTCAAGTAGCTGGTCTGTAACAGCACAGTATAYAGCAAGACAGTCGGTTTCTGAAGGTCTTGGAGGATGCCGTTCTGGTATCATGGATAAGAAAAAAAAAAGATTCCAAAAGTTAAAAAAAAATCTGTTCAAGTATACTGATGATTTTTTTAAGCTGACTTGTCACCTGCTATGTCAGCTTGTACAGGGGAAGCACAGAAATCTGTTTGCAATTTCAACCAGTTAACTGTGTTTTGCAGCTGCTTGCACACACTGCTGGGCTCTGTATGCATAGCAGAGAGCAATCAAATGTTAGGATCTGCTCCTGAAAGGTTAAAGTAATTAATGAAAACTGAAGCTAGGGCTGTTTCATGGGGTGGTGGGTTTTGCCATCAATATCCTGAATGCTRCTGAGTGTAGGGACAGGCTCTCCAATGCCAGTCCCTGGCCGGAGATCTGCAAGTCTGCTCCACACTTGGTGGATGCCACCTTGCAGTTCTCTGTGCCTGTCTCCAGAGCTGGAGGCATGTGTTGGGAAATTCAGAGTGGGAATGGGAAGAGTGTGTGGTGCAGCTCCCAGCTGCTGAGAGTCAGGATTCTGGCCAGGGTGTGAAAGGTCTTTGTGCTGCACCCCGTGCTGTCAATGTGTGTTATCATGAGTCTTGCTGAAASATCAAGCCCTTCTGGAAATTAAAACAGAAATCAGCTGCCTGGCCTATGATTTTTAGATGGTGGTAGAGCTTAGGAAGGATTCAGAAGCCTAGTTTAGCAGTGGTAACATTTCAAAATGGTAACATTTCAAAAACCTTGCCAWATTGCTCTAAGGGACATTTCCTGACCAACAAAGAAGGTACCAGTGAAAAGCAGACAATGCTGGATTCTAGACCTCTCTTGACAGCTGATTTTACCAATGTCCATATTTAAGGTTGCTTGAGTGCCATATCTAATTCCTAAAATCTAGGTCACACGAAGTGACGCACAGTATCACAAATCACTTACCTGCATTAAATGGGTTTCTTTCCCTTTGCAGTCTCCAGTATCTTTACAGCTGACATTTTGTTGACTGACTCTTTCAGGACTGACATATGCTAACTTCAGTCCCATGCAAATTTTTGGAAAGTTCAGTGTTAACTTTTCTGGTGCTGAATTATTGGCCTGCTCTCCCATGTGAGGACAACAGGTCATATGAGCYTCTTAGGTGAGAATGAAGGCTTGATATTACTTCTTTCACATAATGAAAGTACATATATTGTGCTAATGAAAGATATTACTTTGAAATTAGTTCTGTAATGCAGTTCAAGTGTGGACCATTAAATAACTCTCATAGAGCAGAGTCACCAATCTATTAATTTCTATTCCTTTATTACTATGGATTTTTTATCCTTATTTTAATCTTATTTTTAATCTATTTATCCTTTGATTCTCCCTCTATTTCATCTTGTGGAGAAGAACAAAATTGAATATTGCTTCTTAGATTTKAATTTAAATATGGATGTGAATTGGCTTAATTAATCATCCATGCATATGACTAACTATATAATACCTACAAAACCAATTAAAAGATAACTAGCACTGTCAAGGCAACTGGCAGTATATAATGGGAATGTGAGTAAGAAGAAAGACATAGTGCTCATCCTGCAGAGCCTCTATGGTTAGTTGGCATGTCTGTATCCCCAGGCAGCAGGGAATGCACATAACACTGAAACAGGTACAGTCCTTGAGTCTGTCAAATTACATGAGCAGAATTTTAATATCTCTAATTACACCCAGTATGTTATTTTTGTGTAAACAATTTAACTTATTTTTATGAAGGAACGGATTTAGAAATGCTATATTTGTTTTCTWTATAATATAAAAATTACAATGTCCAGCCAGAACAAGGCTTGCCTCCCATGTCCATGTCCTCACATCACTCAAAATCCATAGAATTTTTAAAAAATGACCTTACATTTCTAAACCTTTTGTTTGATGACAACGGTATAAATACAGACTAGATCTTACTGTAGTTTTTAGTTCCAAACAATGACTATTGKAAAACCTTCAAAAGGTGGGGGTAGGGAGTGAATGACAGACAAAAAGATTCTTTATCCAGGACATTATTTTCACCAATAATTSCATACTGYTTTGGCATCACTAGATATAGAGAATCTAAAAAGAATGTGACACTTCTCCTGTATCACTTTAGCATGGCAAGATTTATTGTAATGCAGAAGGATGAATTTCAGTGGCTAATTAATTGCAAATATTACCATGCAAGTTAAGGCTTTTTCATGGAAGCAAGAAGGATTCTGCAGGATTCTAGTTGCTATATAAATAAATAAAAAAGAATAAATGACCATATTACACTCACTCTTGAACGTCTTATTGAAATTGCATATTTTACAGCATTGGCATAATGTATTTGTGTCAGGTTTAAAAAAAAAACAAAACAAACAAACAAACAAACAAGTAATTTAATTCAGCTAGGTGTTAATTCTGCTTCAGTGGACAATTCAGACATGARTCTCCAGGGAAATCCAATCCCAAACAGGAAATAAAATCAGCTGCAAATGAGGCTCAGCTTTTTACTGTGCTTTTCCAAAGACAGGTTATATTTGAACACAGCCCCAGGTCTGTGGCATCCTRTGTGCTAGCAAGCCATGCAGATTTTACATACTGCAGCACCCTGCCATTCAGAAATAAATAAAATAAATAAAGTGCAAACTCAAGCTTCTCTCCATGGCAACCGCTGCATCACTTGAGCCTCGTGCCACTTCCTGAGAACTGAGCGCAGGAAAATGAGCCAGCAGCCAGCACAGGGAGAAACACCAGGGTCAGGTACATAAAACCTGCCCAGGCTGTCAGGCATGGTCTTTGCATAGACTATTTAGCACTGCCTTTTTTAAACTTTGTTTCAGTATGTTCTGCAGGGGCAGAAGATTGGGGGGCTGATGGGAAAGCTAAAGCTGGGACAATGCAGAATCTTCTTCTCAGCACAGGCCTCATGCAACAGCCTTGCCCCTCAGCAGGTCTGGTGGGCAGGAGGAAGGACAGGCTGCCCTTCCAGAGCCTCCAGCATTGGGTCTCTGCAGTGATTCTTCCCAAACAGCTACGGAGCAGCTCTTGAAACCAAGCCCAACAGCCMGGCAGCAGAGCAGGTTGTAGCAACAAGTAACGCTAGTCCCTGAACTGTATCCGGCCCAGCAACAGTAGCCAGTTTTATTTATTTAGCCTCTTTCTCTGAATCCATTTTAATAAGTAAAATGGTCCACAATGGGTGGCTAAACTGTCCTCTCTCTGGGCAGTCTTTGGTCGTTCCAAATGTCCTGGAGAAAGCCCTAGGACACGGCCATGTGCTGTCTGGAGGGAACCCGGGTGGGAAGGCTTCAGCCCATCCCCATATGTGTGCTACCTGTCAAATCCTGGGGAGGAAATTGGAGCAGGATTTATCTGCCTGCCCCAATCCACTTTATAAATTTCCAGATAAAAATGTTGGAAACAGGTAGACACCAGGATGGCATAAATGGACAATTTCTTTACAGTTTTGCACTTTGAGCAATGACATTCAAGTGGGCAGAGTGAGCTGATGGAAGGGCCAGACTTGCTTTGTATTCAACACACTGATTTGGCTAGGAAGAGATTGGCAGTCATCTACAAACTTCTGGTGTCACTGCTGAGATGGGATTCTTACAGTGTTGCTGATATTCTTCCTGCTTAATAAAGTTCATAATGGAATTAAATACAGTTGTGCCTAATGCAGGCTCAAAGAACACAGTTCATGACCCTGTACTAAATGGAGGCACTCCATATCTAATAGGTTTCTCTGCTACAGCAATCTACATTCTCCTCAATATTAGTTTTTTGGTACTTGGTTCCATATGAGAGATGAAAACCCTATTTTCAGACTTTATAAGTGTACACCAAGCAAGTATACATACATAAGTGTTTCAAGTGTGTATTTTGCATCTATCTATATGCATATACACTCTTCTTTAATAATTTTCCAAACCTAATAATAACATTTGCAGAAGTAATTGCTATAAATCAATTTTTTTATTATGTATGTTAAGTCCATTTTATGTTATACAAACATTTTGTTACATTTTGGAAATGTGCTGCTTAGAGAATGGCTCACTGACCATGTGGCAACCAGTGCTGAATCAGGGGATATGTGACTATTGAGAGAATTAATGCTGGGATGAGTAAAAACCCAAAATCTTTCCTTTTTGATAGGAATAAATTGACTATGAATGTCTTTGTGGAATAGTTTCTTAGATTAACAGGTCAATTTGCCAAGCCAATGCCCCAGTCACTGGATTAGAGAAATRCACTCTTCAGGGGTCACTGAATGCTTAATTATTTAAACAAGATGGAACAGCTGAAACTGGAGAAAAAATAACATTAGCCTTGTGGTAAGGGTACTTAGCTGTCATTGAGAGATGTAGAGTCAAGTCCCTGCATCAAGGCAAGYAGTGTGTAGGCACCACACAGGACAGCAGACCATTTATCTTTTGGCTGTTCTTCAGTAGCAGTGCTTACATCTCTAGTAGCAGTATTTATGTCTCAACTTCCTCATGATGATTTTTTAATTTGATTTTTACCCCAGTGAAGATTAAGACCTAAGCCTTGTTTTATTTATGAAGAAAGAGGCTGGTTAGCTAGGCATCCTGATTAATTTTCAGAAACAATTTTAGGGGGTTTTTGTCCTACTGAATATGCAAAATTTCATGGATTTAGTCAATTGAATTTGTTAACAGAGTGTAAATATGTATATGTATCATTGGSACAATGGGAGGTCAAAAGGGAAGAAAAGATGTCATGAGGAGAGTAGTGAGAAATGTCACTTTACTGATGCCATWGTCCAGCAGCTGCTTTGGAATTTTTCTTTTTCCAGTTTAAAGGAAGATCCTCATAGCTGCAAATTCTCTATGGCACATTTTCTATTGGCAAATATTGAACARCATTGCTCTTCTGCCATGCCTTGTGTGGGAGATGCTCTCTGCTAGATGATCTGCTGCACTTAGAGTCAGTCAAGGTTTCTTTCTTTGTTGGACTCCTGCAGACTCAGGTAAAGTGGCAGCCTGCTTGGAAATGCAGAGGAAACAGCTGAAGGCCGCATTGGAGTGTATTTCCATTACTACTGAGAGCTATTCAAACATGTATTTTCCTTGTCTCAGGTCATAGCTGTATAGTGCTTTTGTACATGTAGTCGAGTACATATGTCATCCTTAACGCAGACATTTTAGAAAGCTGTGCCATTTCAGACTTATTTAGGCTGTACATTTTACAGGCTGACTGTGACAACTCTGTGCTATAACATAATTCTTGAAAGTTTTTCTAACATAATTTCTTGGGGGGAACAGAAAAGAGATAACACATAATTAGGGTGGAGCTTTTGAAATGCATGTAATAGCAGGCTCAAGGTGTGGAAAATTTTCCTTTTATTAGTGTGAGGATGATATGAAATTCACTGACTACAGAAAAAGCTGTATTTTTATGCCCAAAGGTAGATGTGAGCCTTCAAGACATAGTTTATGTGTGCTGTCCTTACATGTTCCTGGAAATGGCTGTAATGGCTGTTTCACAGAGATGTGTGCAAAAGCTCAAAATCACTTCAAAGCACAATTACTCTTTGAAGTATTCAGCCAAGAATGGTCACCTTACCTAAATTTGAAGTGACATATTAAAGTAGCCATTTGGATGCTGTATCCAGATAATAAGTGTTCAGAAAGAGACTTCCTTTGTCTATACCAATCTAATATCTCTGCAAAGCACATACACATCTTAAGGCACCTTTAAAGTAGTTTTGCAAGTACTGGTTACAGACCAGGTGAGGCAGACTACAGCTGTATGTGACTTACTCAGCACACTTGTTTATTTGTACCTTGTGCTCAGTGTTTTGCAGCAGCAGCAAAACACCTGGAAACACCAACTTGGAGGATCTGCTGCTGACTGCAATAAGATTAGAAACCTTGTGTGAAGCTGAGGCASTCAGCTGTTGGTTCTGGGTCTAAAGCACTGTTTCCTGGATAGAAATAAGACTGTTCTGTCCTGCTCCAGGGCAAATGAAAGCCACTTGGATATAGCTACCAGGGTGCTGACCCTAAGCTAATRCACCCTCCCTCACCAGAACTTATTGGCTCAGACTCATCACCATGTTAATTGCTTTTCATATCTTACAAACATAAGCTATACAGAATGGACAAGTGAACACATGTCTCCTTATAAATAACCATTCAGACATTGAATAAGCCAAATTGTCTGGTGMAAATAAAAGTGAGGCACAGACAGTACTCGAGCCCAACTGTTTACTCTGGTTTTCCTATAAAAGCCTGAACACTGTGTGTCTCAGATGGGATGTGAAAGGAATACCAAATTACATTAGTGAGTTTTCCTCTGGTTCTTTTTCATCTCAATGGAAAGCATCCCAAATCYCAGGTTTCCACTTGGCATAAAAGAGCAAGAGTAAATCCTTTTGTGTGATTTCTCTGTTGGAACAGAGGAATAATTAGAGACTGTTTATCAGTCTATGAAGACCAACTGACTCATTGCCTCTGTCTTTAATGGTTCTTTTGTGTTCATAGCTTATCTGAATTGTGCATTAACCAGGGATTCAGGAGATCTACTTATAGCCTGTGACATGACTTCTAGCAACCAAAYCTTACTTGATTGCTTCCCAATTCGTAAATTATGAATAGTGACACCAACTATCAACTCTTCCTTCAGAAAATCTGAGCTATACTGATGAGAAGTACGTACTAGAGAGAGGTATTATAATAATTATTTGCTTCTTGGTTAGCTGARCAATAATTGATGGGTAATATTTAGTGCATTTAAGTATTAATGCAGAAAATTTTATAGATATTTTGAGAGGGCTGCTCAGTGTAGAAAATCAACAGTAGAGTTTAAGGGAATAAATTAGATAGGTGAAAAAATTCCAATCTTGCRTCTCCTGATGGAATTAAGGTGCTTTCTACTACCTACCTACAATATGTTTCAGATGAACAAAATTAGTGAAAAATGTTAGATTCTGAGGGAAAATTAGAGTTAGCAACACAGTGCAGACCTGAGATCTAAATCTTTGGACCCCTACTTCAGTAGAAATATGGTTAGATCCTGGCTTAGATAGGTGGTATTTATATTATATTTGTTTGCRTTCAAAGCAGATTTGAAAAACTGGATCCCTTTGCAGGGAACCCTGAACATTAGTTCTGTAAGTTTGAATAGGAATTCTTTGTCAAAAGGAGTGCTTAAATTCCACAATGTCACATCAGTCACATCTATACTAGTGGCAGAACAAGGATTTTAACCCTATTTCTTTTCAGAACATATTCAATTACGAGCACAAATGTGAATTTCACAAGAGTCACACAAGTGTGCATACGGTTGTGCACAGAGATGTAGCAGATAGTAATTAATGGCTATGGAAAAGGAGACTATCACACAGAAAGTTTCTGAGACCTTTTTCATCTTAGGAGCTTTCAGTCTTATATTTCTGTTAGWGAAAAAATAGGCAAGAAGGAAAACCAGAAGGAAGAATGGAGGATTCATTTTTGAACATTATGTAGTATAGTACAGATTGTCTTTACCTCCATGTTAATGGTTTTCACAAGTCAACACAGTTTTTTGCTGAAAAGTAAAAAGAAAATCTCATAAATTAAGGTTGGGAGGAGAGAGAAAAAACTGCTTCATTTCTTTAGCAATGGTTGGCAACAGCTGTAGCACAGCTGAGTTCTTATAAGTGTAGTGGGGAAAAGCTACACCATTAATGGTAATTTATCTTATGTTCTTCTCCAGGCTCTGACTATTATCTAAGTGCTTTGTGCCAAATGTAATAAAATGGCCAGATTTCTCATTATGGAAAGCATAAATTGCTGAAGGCAAATATATTATGAGGGAAACTGTCAATATGATAATTGTGCAATCCTGTCACTAAATTGCAGAAAATATATATATTTATGAATWTGCTAACCCTCTAGACCATTTACTGGTATAATAAGTGGAAGAGTGTGCACTGAGGATGTTTTATTCTTTTTGTCATTTTTATTGCTACATAGCCTATAGAGATTACACATTACAATATATTTAAAAAGCATTATAAATAGGTCAGAGTGCCACTATGTGCCCAGTTGCAGTCAGACAATTGTAATAATATCATTTTAAAATTTAAAAAATTCTTTGAGCAATAAATTAACTAGTAATTCAAGGAAAATGAAAATTAGTGGATGTAAGTTGGGCCTTCATTAAAAACATGAAGTCAGCTGGTTTTACTGATGAAATGCATGCTTCTCATATATAAATCTTTTTGAATGTTTCTGGTGATAGTCATCAAAGAAATACTGGCTAAGGTAGTTTAGCAGTTTAATAGTACAAATAGCTAATTCTCATACAATTTTAAATATTATTTACTATGAAAATAATTGATATTTTTAAAACAACGACTTGTATGTTATTAATAAATTGAGTTTTGGTATCTTCAACAGGAATAGTTCCTAGCTATAAGAGTCAAAACACAGTCAACCAATCTAACTTTTCCCAGTTTTAGGGTTGTTTACAAAAACCATGATGCAATTTAATACCATCATTATGGTATTAAAAGAAATGATGCATCAGAAATAAGATTTTCCCAAATGGGAAGTCCTGAGAAGACGTGGATAGGATGAAAAGGAGGAAAGTAGAAAGAGAGAAGAAAGGGATGAACTCCAAGATCTTCATGGCCACTTGCCAGTGAATGAGTTCTATGTTACTTAGGTTACCTTATTAGTGACCAGGAAGGAATTTGGGATGAAAGGGCTGAAAAAGGGAAACCAGGATTTCCATCCTCAGCAAAAGGGAGAGAGGAGAATGTGAAACATAGAAAGTATCCACCAAGTGCTTTGGGTGCTTCCCAGCTCCCTGCGGATGCTCCATCTATCTGCATGCTAGAAGAATCTGCCTTCCCCAAGCTCTTTTTCCTAGATATCTATAGGATTTGGAATCAGCTCCAGTCCCAGTGTTAAAGGAGAGAGAAAACTCAGCTGACCTATGTACCCCAAGCTGCCAGGCCWTAAAGTTAGACAAAATGCTGGAACAAGAAGAAGGAATAAGATTCATGTACAAATTAAAACCACTGTTTCCCTATTTATCATTTGGTTCTTTAACTCCACCTACAGTTTTGAAATCAAAAAAATTACTCTGTTTTTCTTCTGTCCTTATGTGTAGAATAACCTTAGGTAATGCTGGCAAGCATTAGAACAGAACCCAGTTCAGAATTTAAGGTCACACATGCGTAYCTCCAGACAAAGGTGGCTAGATGTCCAAGTTCCCATGACAGTCATTAAAGATCTCATCAGTGGGGCCTCAGCTCAGCACACAGAGTCCACTGACTATATTTAATAAATCTTTTGGTAYGTGGCAGCTCAGATGCTTAACRYATATGTAGSCACCTTCATTAATATGTAGCTATTATGGGTGAATTAAATCTCACCTACAATATCTTAATAAAAGCATAGCAAATTATAGCCAGAGGTTTAGAATTTTTTGGCCTTGATACAACATGGTGAGATGGCTGTAAAAGCTGTTCTGCCRTTGACATTCCTGCATGGGGTAGATGTTGTATCTACATCTATGTAGAAACACACCCTGAAATAGTGCCAGGCAATGAAACCATGTGGCATGATCTGAACTGCCTTTTGTTAGTAAATCTGTCAGCCTCCAGAACATGCCTGTGCACATGGATGTGAGCATGAAAAGGATCTGTTGGAAATGGCAGCCATMTCTTCATCTTCCTGCAGCATTCTGATCTCTCACCACTGCTGAAACCCCTTTAGGACGTGGGGTTTTATGCTGAGTGGCACGAGTGAAAAACATGCAGCAGACCARTGTAACAATTTATCCACATCTGACTACACACCAGAGCCTGGGGATATTCCTGGATATTGTTTAATTTATTAGTGTACTTACAGCTTGTAAATAGCACTTCTCCTCTATATAACTTGGAGGCTTTTCCTTTGAATCCAGCATGATCCAGCTGGACTGAAAGAGTGTTACAGTGCTGTGAATAAATATAGCAGTTTGGTTACAGATGAAAGAAAAAATCCACAAACACTAACCCAAGAAATCAAGAATTAAGGTACAYATTGTTTTGTTTACAGCTTCCTTCTACAGCTTATGATAATTCAGTTATTGGTAGAGCARTGCAACCTTTATTGGGATTTTCTAGTAATGCACACAGAACAAGTGACRTGGGAAGGTAAATGGTGCCATGGAAACTGAATTTAAATACTGCTTTGAGCAGGATGGTAGTGTAGTGTAGGACTAACAAAAGGATGTATCATGATGATGTTAAATATGGTCTAAATGTGAGTGAATCTTACATGTAATACRTTGATGYTTGGCTATTCTCCACCCCCCAAAATAAGTCTAGCTCATGGGACAGTACTAGATGAGATTTTAATTCTGTAGTGCCATGCCTACTGAGTTTTAGAGGTAACAGATGTGTWTTTGTTCTGTATTTGAATGCATTCACAAGTCACATGTCTTTCTGTTATTTTTACTGTAGAAATAATACAATTAGGTCTAAGTGTGYTGAAAATCTCTCTCATCATTGACATCAGTGTGAACTGAAATTTTGACAGCGGATGAAAGAAAAAATGAAACTCAAATGGTCTTATGCAGATATCCTAGTGCAAGGAAAATGTCCCTCTAGCTTTTGTAGTAAAATATGGATTAGGCAAATAGCAATGTTTTTCTTTAGTACTTGTCTTAAACATTATCTTGAAATTATTTCAATTTTAATTAAAAGCAGATTGTTTTCTTTATTACATTATTTTTTTGCCTTGCATGTTACCTTTTCCTTTAAGCGTTGCTGAAGTGTTCCACCTGCCAGATTTTGGCATTCTGTGTGCTGAATTTAGTCTTTACATTGTACAATGTCTGTTATCTCTTTCTGCTTTGAAATTATCCATTCAGCTATTCTGATCTATAAATAGCAACACAATAGTGAAATAAAATTCTGTATCAGAAGTAATTTAACAGGATTTATGTTTCTGTCTCTACTTGTTTTGAATGAGCTGTCACACTATGCTGGGATGCCTAGAATGTGTGTTTTAGGAGCTGGGACATAAAAATTAAGCCAATTCAGAACTAGTAGTTGCTTGGTATTATATTTTATAACCACCGTATTTTTAAGCTTTATATTTATGAGACTGCAAGCTGGACAATGGCAAGGAGAGACCAGGGGACATGTAAGGAAAGTGAAATATCTTCATTTGCGGGAGCAGCCGATGCCATGGTGCCACACAGGCAGCAGGCAGCTCTAGTGAACATGTGGACAAACCCCCAGCCCTTCCATGAGCATTGCCCATTCCACTCCATCTCAGCACTGCTATCAGTGGGGCCAATGCAGCCACTTTGGCAAGGAAGGTCTGAATAAACTCAGGAACAGAACCTCACGAGCTGGCTTTGACGAAGACAGCTGCTTTTCACCTTACAGAGATTGAATAGCTGAGGYGGAAAGGCTGCCTCTTGCCCAAGGTTTCAAATCAAATCAGAAGCACAACCAAGAATTGGGACCCACAAGCTGCTTATTCACAGCTCTATCCCACTTGCCCAGATGCTGCCACTTCAYCATTCTTTTCTTGTTTTTCTTTATTTTTTCAGAAAGTTAACTGTAATTGTGAATTTTAGTTCATCTCTGAAAGGCCGCTTGAAAGGCCAGGGCACAAGAGCCTCAACATGCACTGGAAAGCATGGCCAATGGTACAAAMTTGTCTCTTGAAAATTGAAAATAGGACATTGAATTCTGTTTTGTGTATTAAATGAAATATTTATCACAAGAAATTTAGGGAAAAGGATTTAAAAGGTCAAATTTTCCATCATGGTACAGCAGCAGAAAGGACAGCACAGATCTTCAAGAGAAAAGCTAAGGTAAAAATATCACTTTATTCTTAACCTTGACATGCAGACTCTTCATTTAATTCAGCAAACTGCATCCTGTTGCTACTCAACCCCTTATCCCCTTGACATTCACCCATAAGAGCAATCCTTCACATTTTCTATGTATTGTTTTTTCCTTTCATTTATTCTTSCACACTTCAGATGTGCCCTTTCTGTGTGCTCAAAAGCAGTTCTGTGAAAGTAAAATCTTTCAAAGGRGAATTGTGTGGCTTTTTCCACTCTCTGATTAATTGTTAACAGGTGATTTCCTTTTAAAAAATGTGTGATTCTCCCATCATTTCTGCCTGATAAAAGTTAAAACCTTTTCTTCAAATTTCAGACGCCAAATCTATAGCCCATAAGCTGGGAAAAAAAGTGGAAAGCATCTTTTGCAGCTKTCTGATTTCTCAGCCATGCATAACTTGAGCCTTAACACTTTCTATGCATTTCAGACTCAGTCTTCATTGTGTTTGACTCCTGTCCATCCTTTCCATGCATTTTGGTCATTGTTATCAACTCATRTTTGTTTTYAGRAATGAAGGAATTACTCATTTTGAGTGAAGACATTTTTTATCATGAGGTTCATTTATTATTATTATTWTTCCTKTAAGACTTTGTAGTTTGACTTYCTCATGTTACTGTTATCCATAGAGAGCTAACACCCCAAATCTGGCATCTGGTCATTTTTGCACAGAATGGAGATGGTATGTCCTGCAAACATACCACCCTAAGAAAAGCAAAACAGGAGATGGTCAAAAGATGGTCAGAAAAGCAAAAGACCAGGTTTTTTAGTAAAGTGCAGTCTGTATCAATCATGAAGAGTTATCAATAAAAATGCCAGACWAGTAGGGGAAAAAGGAAAAGGGAAATGAATAACAAAGTTTTGCAAACTGAGCATATTTAATCTAATTTAGATTTTAATTTTGATGCACAGTGACAAAAAGTTGGATGTAAGCATTTGGTTATAGCAGAAACAGGCTCCAAGAAAATAGTGATTCAGATTTAGGGATACTCTGAAAACTGCTCTGAAATCTAAGAATGCAACAAGAGAAAAGACCTATTATTTGTCTGGTACTTTCTAATGCAGAATATGATCTCAATAATACACTTTTCCATGGATTTTTCACTTGGAAAACAATTTAAGCAATTTTTTACAATTTGAAAAGTTGTCTTCCAGGCTTTATTTTGTTTTGGTTTTCTCACAAGGTTGGCTTTACGWAGACAAAGCAAGACATTTGGCATTTGAAGAAGCCTCAGGACTCCAGCCATGTAGTAAACTAAATTCTACTTTTATTTCTAATGATTAAAAGCAGAAAAACAAAAAATKAGTTACAGCACTTTGGAACCCACACAGACTCATCAAAATTCACATTAATTCAACAAAAAGAAGCTATTGGCAATTTTAAAAATGACAGTTCATTTTGACCAAAAGTGGGGTTTTATATACCAGGTAAAATASTGATGCTGAAAGATACCTGAAACTTAAAAATAATGGAGGAAAAAAAACTATTTAGAGTGAAGAGATAAACTGATGTCTCATGCAAACATCAAAGTTACTCCCCATCAGATTCTGTGGATTAACAGCCCAGGAATCAGCTAGACTTGTATTAGTTGCTTTTAAAATGCATCCTCAATTGTATTCAACATTATTCTCTAATTTCTTTTTCTACTTATACACCTTTCTGTTTCCTTTCAGACAAAATCTGGTTGGTTTGTTTGTTTTTCTCGGGAGGTGCTTTTCCTTCCCCCTTTTTTCCCCAACAGAATACATTTTTTTGGAGATGTAAAAGCTGTAACTGCACCTAGGAATAAAGGTTCAGTTCATGAAGGATATTGTAATTCTTTTAAATTCTAGTTCAATATAAAACCCTCTAAATTTTGAATTCTTCAGCTAGAAAAATGGTACCATATTGGGCACTTCCWATGACAAGGCTGTCTCAGAGCTGAAAATGCTGCTCAGCCAGGTCTCTGGGCTGCAGCCATGCTCCTGGAGAACAGAGGAAGGATTCCAAGGGAGAATGAATTTATTTCCCTTGCTGAGCTGTGGTGAAGCTTTGTTGCAATCAAAATATCTTCACAAAATGTCTTGACTCCAGGGCTCAGGAGCCAGAAAATGCTGAATATTTTCTGAGTAGCATTTCTGTTAACAAGAKTTCTTTTGGTTTTCCCACAAAGGCTTTTCTTTTTGAAAGTGCTTGATTGGTATGAACTATTTCTTTCTCATCTGCTCATGAACTGTCTCTTACCTCCCATGTTATATTTTTTAAAGACTTTTCTAACAAATGTTGGCCTTCACCCACATCAACAACTCAGAAGCAGTAACATTTTTCTCACCATAGTGTATGCATAAAGAGCTGTTGTAATAAACACAGTGATTTTTAGGGGATATTGATACATCTTGTTATAGGAGTCTCCAAATGATGAAATAAATAGCTGTAAGATTAATGGAAAAAAAAATGTAACATTGATAGCGAATGAGAAAATGTTGAACATGCTTAGATAAATAATCTCTGATTTAAAAATGCATTTTAAATGCCAGAGAGTGTTAATTACTGTCAATTTAATAAGAAAATTAATTAAGGAACAGCACAAGTACAAAGTAAGAATGCCTGTTGCTTTTCTCAGCAGGAAGTTGACAGCTTTGAAATACTAATAAAAGCCAAGCTTGAGACATACAAGGCTGTTATACTGCCTGTTATTTCATGTAGAGGTGAGTTTTGGGAAGACATTGAAAAAAAATATCAACTTCATAAAGAAAGCACAAAGAATAATCTGGAGCCATAAGAAAAAAAATGTTAAAAAAATTATCAAAGAAGGAAATTAGGGAGGTGGTACATAAAGTGAAATTAAAAGCAGGCTGGACATGTAGTTAGGATCCTGAAGAATTTTTACAATTATCATATGTCTCTACTTTTTTCTTTGTGTCCATGGAAAAAGGAAAAGATTGAACAAAATATATCACTTATTAATATGATTTACAAATTATAGAAGAAATACATTATTGGCTAAATATGCTTGGACTAGCAGTGGGAAAGACAGAAAAAAATGTTGTTAATTGTGAGAAAGGCTGTTAGGATCAGGGAGTCAAATACAACCTACAGTGTGATGTCTTAAACATTTCAGACAGGAAGGATTGTAGTAACCCCTTATAAATTCCTGCTTAGTATGCTGGGCAAAGATTTCTCCAGTTTGCACTTGGCAAGCAGGCAGTAGGTTTCTACCACTATACCTATAAAAGTTATGTCTGATTATCTGATGAATCATGATATAAGGGAGTTTTCATTTTCAGCCTGATGTTGTCCTTTGTGTAGATGTACTATATTCATCCCAATTACATTCAAATGCATAGAAAAAAGGCAAGAAGAGTGGAAACAACCTAAGGAAGCATCAGTGTCTACTTTTGAAACTTTCACAGGGTTTATAACACATGACATAATTCAAACAGCAAAATAAAAAACCTACAGAATTTTTATAAAGTATGGTCTGAAACACTGAAATTACTTATATTTCATATGTTCTGCATCTCCAGGGGAAATCTGATTCCTGTAAATGGAAATACATATATGTGCCAATTAATGATGGTTCTAAAATTCAATATATACAGATAGTGCAGCCCTAAGTTGCCATTCCATTTGCATATCAATTTGCTTACTATTATTACTATTATTTATGTACTATAGTGGTAGATTGGAGAGTCTGTTTCCAGAAGTCTTATGTGTATATTGTCACAATATTTATTTCCCAGTTACATGAATCATGACCTATGCAAGAGACGTCTGCATCTTCCTAGCAGGGTACCCAAAGATTTKTTTCTTTGTTGCTTTTATTAACTTTACTGATGTCATTTTTCATCCTTGAAGCCAATAGAGTTCTTTTAAAAAATAAAAGACCAGGATGAGGAATTGTATGGCTGCAGAGTTGCCAGGTGTCCTAACTTCCTTTYGAGGGCTTTGCTGTCCCAGATTTTAGACTTTTTTGTAAACTGTTTTCAGTAAAACAATTCTTCTAATAAGTATTAGAAATACTAATGCTATCATATTGCTATGAATAACCATAATAAYCTAGTATTAATTACTTATTTCATTATTTATATGTTAAATTTAGCATTGTAACATTAGGAAACCATGAGCTGAGCAATGCAGCAATGAGGTTTTGTAAATTTTRGAAATTTATATTTCTAAATAGAATAGTATTTATAATCTTTAATTTCAAGATGAACAACTGAGAGGAGAAATTACTATGATAGATTGAGCAGYGATTTTCAGATATCATGCTAGTTCTCTGGCTGGGAGTTCTTGTAATGGAGTTTTTCTTGGTATTTACAAATTTTGATTGGAGTTTTGAGAAGAAGAAAGCTGTTGTCARCTGAGAAACTTAACATAAGAGAACAGCTGGGGATATTTTAGAGTCCCCTGTGTCTGCCCAGGGCTGAGTYCACGTGTCCAGAACATGAGGAGTATAACTTAATGAATTGTGAAGGACACCCTGTCATGCTGCCCTGGACAACACTATCCATAGTCATATTTATCCTGCCATCAAGTGTGATTTCCATTAATTAGTTCAGCAGATGGGCTGRTGTGTTTAGCTCCAGTGCTGATGGCAACAAGGCTGCTGTTGCTCAGGCTTCWGTGAAGTTTGTACCAGGACCCGGTGTCTATTCTTGGTGGCGAAGGCCTGAGTTGCTATTGCTTAGCAACTGGTGATTTCCAGCYAGATTAAAGTTTCGTGTGCTGTAATGATTCTTAATAAGAAGGCATATGATCTTGAGCAAGTGTGTTTGTGTGTGTGAGAACAGAGGGCTCAAGGTGGATAAGTGCACATCAGCATGTAGGAGATGGAAAACTACTGGAGTGAGCACAGGAGAGCACAGGAGACCCTGCTCTCACTGCCTTATGATGTAGTAAAATTCGAGGTGGGGGAGAGAGTATTTGAGCATAATATTATGGGATTTTGTATCAGTGAAAAAATTTCARCAAAGTATGTCATGTTCTATGTCTTTCAAAGGCAGTACGTCACTGATAATTCCCCTTTTGTCCATAAATCCAAAAACATTAAAAGAAGTTCTGGTGGGGGGGCGGGGTGGGAAATTTCCCTCCTTTTTATGGAATGAGCTGCAAAATACAATAATTAAGTTGGAAAAGGCTTCTAAGATTATCAAGTCCAACTGTCCACTAAGTCGATCTGGGTGGTGCAGATGTTAGTAATTTCAAATTAAGCGTGGAGGATATTCAAACAGGTACTGGTCTTATTTRGAAAATTATACATTTGAACAGAAAAGAGTTTTTCACTATCACAGGACTTGTCAGGATTGCAGGTTTTCAGGACTGCAGCAAAACTGGGTCGTGGGCTGASCCCAGCCAACAGCCAAATGCCCACACAACTGCTTCCTCATGCCCTCTATAAATAGAAGGAAGGTGAAAAGACTCAGGGACCAAGATAATGACAGTTAATAAAGTAAGAGCTGTACCTGGAACCAAACAGAGGAATTCATTCACTCCTTCCCATCAGCAGGTAAGTGTGTAGTCATTGTGGAAACAAGAGACTCAGCAACCATAGTGATGACTTGGAAGACAAATCCGTAACCACATATTGTGGTTATTGCCATAACCACARATATCCTTCCTCTTCCTCCTTCACTGAGCTGACATAAAGAAAGCACTCTTCATCCCAGACAGACCCAGCAGAAACTGAAACCTTATGTTTGTTTATTTCCTTTCTCTCTTTTGATTTTTAATGGGTGGCTGAAGAGGTGTATGACCACTACTGGAAATATGAAAAACCCAAGTGTTTTTCTATTCTACTTGACATTACGTTACTTTTGGCATGGTAAATCACCCTCCCTCTGTCTTAGCAAACGTTTAACCATTTAAATTAGTTTAAATAGGTCCAACAAAAAAACCCTAGAAAATATCAAGTCCAGAACACCAAGATATATTTTGAGTGCTTGATCAAAGTGAGAGATTTGTTTTCTAACACCAAATCTGACCCAGATAAAGTAACAGCTGACAGCTGCTTCTTCTATGCTGAATCAATGTCAAAATTAGCAAGTTCTTTCAAGGCAGATTTCCTTCTCTGACTGGAAGAGGAAACCTCCATCAAAATTGATACATTCCTGCAAAGAAACTTAGATCTCAAGGGGTGGATATTTTCTAAGGCTGGGAATAATAAGTGAAAAAAGAAGGAAAAACAACAAAACCCCCAACAACGCTCTCTCCAAAAAACTTACTTATCCATCAAGGAGAAAGTCAAGAAAAATTCCTCAGGAAATCCAGAAGGAAGGGATGCATAAATAAGGCATGCTCAGAGGTTAGGCTTTAATTAAGAGACTGCAGAGTCAGTCAGTGCTGCCATAGGTGATTGTCTGCATTTGTGTGATGGGAGATGATTCTMCATATAAGAACTGAGGGTGAAACAATGAAATTTAACCCATTAAGTGCTCTCAGTACTGGAACTGATGGCTAGAAAATCATTGATGTATGCTTCTTGTCAGTATGGCTTCTTTTTTCTTTTATTTTTTAGATGCCACTTTCACACAATCATATTCTTTCTGCCACCTGTAAACACGTGGTTTGCTTTCAGTGCCTTTSCCATTTTCCTTTGGACTGACTCCAAATAAAGTTAAACCAAAGGAAGGTCTTGTATGAAGAGACTGCATAAATTGACTCAAATTAGCTTTTTGCTCAGAGGCCGGAGAATGAATACAAAAAGTAATATTACTTTCAAAATAAAGTCATTAGTAATCATTAAAGCAGCAGCCAAATGCAGACAGTATTACAGCTGCATTAAAAAAATGGAAGTGGAAGTCAAACATTACTACTAATCACTGCCATTGTCCTGAAAGAGCAGAAATTAAACACTGATTTAAACTCATTTTAAATCCCATTACTGAGAGACCAAATTGCTAAAATTGTGGGGGCCTTACTCATGGATTTCAATAGAACAAAACCATCTTTGCATTCTTAAAACTCGCAARTGTCCTTAAGAGCTACCAGAATGACAGCATAGGGACTACATCCAGTTGCACGGGTGAATAATGGGTACATGGAAGCAAGATTCCTTGTACTGTCTTGCTGATGTGTCTTGACTCTGATGGGGTAAGAAGCTGACAGGTTATTTTATTCCTCTTGCCCTTTCATTCTGAGACAATGGAGAAGAGATGAAAGTTTTGTCATGATGTTTTGTCACGAAGTTTTGTCATGCCTCTCTTGTGGGAATTCACAGAATTCACTAATTTATTTTCAGCCAAGGAGTTTGTCACTACCAGCCTGGGCTTGATTTGAGCCTTGCATCAGAAATTAAAGTATCAACATTCCATTTTAGGCTTCTAKCCTAAAATGCCCCTATTTGTGGCCTTAAATAAACAAAGATATGGAGAAGGAAAATGAGCCTAACAGTAATCATTTGGTTTCCATTTGTAATGTGAGCTTGAAGACCCTTTCACAAGCCTTTCTCTGCTTTCCCTTGAAAATGCAGCCATGGCTGAAATACTGCTTTACTGTAACATCCCAGCAATGGTTTATGGGTGTCCTGAACAGCTTCTAGAGTAAGATTGTAGTACAAATCGATTGCAATTAAAAGATACTGTGTTCAGGGTACTGAAACTGCCCAAATGTAACTGTAAATGGAATGATGTGTTAGTTTSCTCTATGTTTTGTGTCTGTGATGGACAGATCAAAGTGAGGGCCCTGCCACACTAGCGTGTTGCGGTCRTTTAAGTCACCATATGTCTGCTGACCCTTGGTAACTGAACTTCTTTACACTGTACTATTGGCAGATATGATCTAATTCCAGGTACTTTTACCTCACAGGCTATGGTTTAACTGATTTGACTTACCTTACAGGCAGATGGGCAGTTATTTCAGCAGAGCTGATATTCTTAAGCACATTAAACCAACCAAATCTGATCAAGTATCTAAGTGGTATTATTAAAACTTTTTTGTTGGTAATTTTTTAATTTGTGTGAGTTCTTCCAAAGAGCAAGTTGGATGTATTCCTGACCATGTATRGCTGCCAGGGCAGGAAAAGGCCAGGGTGAACATCTGTTCAAAGTACCTTTAGTGCCTTGCAGAGACACGAGTAGAAAGAGCCCATGTGCATTATGTCTGTGACCTTGGCTCTGCGTGGRTATTTGCCCACACACAGACCTCAAAGACAAATTCTTGGAGTGAACAAGGTCTGGAAACTATTTTACTTTGTGTCTCAAGTAGGATTAGCAGCTCTTAGATGTGGAAGAAATTTAGACTGTGCCTCTGCCAGCATGGCAGCTACAAACATAAAGGCAGCTAGTGAGGTGACCTGAACAAATAGCATCTTTGCTGAGAACAATTATTTGTGTTCAGTTTTTCAGTTCCTTTTTAAGTAATCATGACAGTCTGGCTTAATGTCATTTTGCTTTAGGCCCTCATTTGAGGACTGGAGGTGATGAGCCTGGCAACCCAGCACTTTCCTTAGTCCCTGGAGAAWTGGGCTGGACAGAGATCAGTCTAGAGCTGCCCACTCCTGTCCACCAAGGGGAGGAAGACAAGGGTGCCCAGGCTCCCTAGCTGCTTCAATGAAAAGCCTATCCTTGAGAAATTAGATGAAAAATTAATTTCTTTTTATAAGATCAGTGCAGTGAACTTTAAGATTAGGAACTGGCCAAGCATCTGTGTAGGTTTTTGCAACATCCTAAATATTGATTCTGCCCATCCCACAGCGCACAGCTTATCATTTTGATTTCTGTTTTCACTGGACACACAGAGAATTGATTCTCCTTCAGCTTCATTTCTGTTTGTGTCATAGGGAAAATCCAAATAACCCAGCAGCTGCACAGATTGTAATTGAATGTCACAACCAACAAACAGAAAGGTTCACCTTAGGCCCATTGTAATTGGTTTTAAAATGTAATGAGTAAGTGTGTCTGTGTATCCTAAGCAATCACAGAAATTTCTGCTATATACTACACAATTTCTAGAGCTACTAGAGAGGACCCAAGGAAGGTTGCACCCACTGTGCAGTGTTAAACAAATGCATTAGTAAGAAAGCCCTCTGTGGTGAGGTAGCTGGCAAAACTCTTTCTTTGTAAATCACAACCTTCCTGAAACTGTTTCTGAGTCAGTTCCAAACAAATTACTTCTTAAAATGAAAATGTAGGGGGRAAAAAAAGATTTTCAATTGTTGAAGCACCCTATTTTGTCAATTTTAGAAGTTTCATTTTTTTTACCTTGAACATGTGTGGCCTGACATCTCTTTTAACTTGTGAAAAAGGAGAAAACARTATGAAATTAATTTAAATATAGATGTTTATTTCATTTTAGATTATCACTTAACAATTTGATTGACTTTAGGTTATTTCTAAGTTGTGATTTTATAATTTGTARCTGAAAATTGCTATGGGAACAAGGAAAATTTCTTTGGTTTTTCTAAATATTWGCAGTGATCTGTTAAAGACCTGGTGGTACAAATAACTCAGTAAAGCATATGGTTGGGACTATTCATGCATCATGCACAAAATCTTCAGGTGACCTTCAGCCTGTGCTGTATTACTTGGACCTCAGTAGTATTAGGACTGTGGATAGAAGAAGAAGATAAAAAAAAAGAGAAGACTAACAGGGGAGAATTAGAAGGGGAAAGAAGAAAAAATAAAGCATATCCGTGAAGGAGATGGAAAAGGGAGGGATACRAGACAAGGGAAAGATGAGAGAGATGGAAGGAAGTAGATGAGAGAGCAAGTCTCACATTGCAATTGCTTAGGGATGGGGGGGGTGCACTGATAACCAATTGCTAGAAAATGCATTAAATCTGAGCCACTGAGCAGCATCTACAGGATGATGAAAACATAGGGCAARGAAATGAGGCATCCTGATGCATCTTTGCCTGCTACAGCTGCTGCAGACCCATGATTCTTTCTAGGAAGGAAAGTTGTCCTGGCTATTGCTATTTCTGAGAGAGAAAAAGGGCTCGTTTTTAGGTGCTGAATTTCATATCTGCTTAAATTGCCAAAAGGAAGCTGCATATTATATATTATGTAATCATATTTGCTAAATAAAAAACCCCACCAGCTGTCTATCTTACCACCCCAGCATTTAAGTGTTCACAGAAATCCTCACCAAAATTGTCTTGTGTAGGAATGAATATATTTGAGCCCTCCCTCTRCTCTCTTTTAACCTTGCACATAGAGAAAAACACATGCACATCCTGTCTCCAGTTATAGAGAGCTTCATCATCTAATGTCAAAGGCCTCATTGAGGGGTTTCACAGCTGCAGATACTAATAGCTAATTTCAGTTTTCAGTGGAAATGCTGACTTTGCCCTCACATCCCATTGGGGTCARAGGTTTTCCATGCTAAATGTCTCCTACCATGGTAGATCAGTGTAACAAATGCAGTTGTTCTCTAACATTAAGATATCTTATTTATTGAACATTTGAAAGACAGGGACATTGCTCAGACCTTTTGCCCCACCATAAAATGAATCTGTAAAATCAGAATGCCATGACCTAGTAGTAATAATTGTTGTATATCTAGTTGTGGTTTTTACCAGGGTAAAGCAAAATRTAGTGTGAGAATATCTAGTTTTAACCTGACAATGGAAAGGTTACAAAGCTCATGTGCTGTCAAACATAGTTTGGTATTAGAGATTTCAGTCATTTTTAAGGAAAGTCTTAAAGAAATGCCTTTTCTAAAAGTGATTTTGAAATATATTGAAAAGGCTAATTTMATCTACAGTTTATTTTTTCTAAATGACTTTTCATTTCCACTCATATGCAGAAATAGAAAGACCACTAAATAACTACACTCATCCAGTAAGAGAAATGTTCTGTTTCCTCTTCACAAACCAGTGCAGTTCAGGGACAATTTTTATGTATTTTTAGGAGAGGTGTAAGTCAAGTTTTCTGACTTATACACTCCTCTCTCATTACTGGATTTTGTCCTACACTTTGCTCTGGCATTCTTACTCACTTTAAACTCTCTTAAGTATATTTTCATGTAATGTCTGCAGGYATTTTAAGAGGCTTGTTGAGCATTTTACTTATCTGACAGCTTAGTTAAGCCTTTGCAGCTGTGCAAAATCCTTCTGTGTTCCTGACATGCATTTTCTATTTCCTCTCTGCCAGGGTCCAAGATAGACTTCTTGGACCTCCTCAACTGTCCACTGAGAAGTAGCTGTGAGTCCTTCCAAGAGGGAAATGGGTGGAAGATGAAAGTGTACCAAAGGCAGTTGTTGCAGTTTACCTGTGTAAAGAAATAGAATGGATTCTGAAGATCTGTAGGGAGAACTAAAGATTTTTCTGGGGYATCCAGAACTACTGGGTTCACAGGATGTGGGTTATAATTCACAATAAAGAGATATTAMAAATATTTTAATATTTCCACTTTTTTATTATAGAATATTTAGGATTACTCTCACAGATCCTGAAAAACAATAAAGGGTAAATAGCTKGTTCAGGGCTTGACATAGTCATTCATCCATGAAAAATCCAGGAAGAAAGAACTTTTAGGAATTTCATAGACTGTTTGAAGCACATCACACAGAGCTGAGTTTGAACACAATGTCTTATCACTGAGTTACTCTCTTTCTGCTCGCAGTCACTTGTTAATTTTGATATGAAAAGATAGAGTTATTTAACTGAATTATTCATTCAGGTGTTAAAATGACTGAAAAGTGACTCTAAGACTTCACAGCATCATCCAACACGTTTTTGCATTTATCACTGTAAGTGAGGAAGGGAAGAGGAACTTGCAGATCTCTGGGATAAAARGATAAGGCTGCTCAGAAAGTCTTCCAAGGAGCAAAATGACCCTGGCTGGCTTAGGAGAGGCTGCTGTGGAGAACCAAAGCATTTCAGGGTAATCACCACAATATTGCTTAGGCAACCTGTGTTTTGTGGATGATTTTCAGCTGCCAAAACTGGGAGGTAGGAGTTAGTGTGCCAAGACCAAGATGATCTCTGACAGCTTCTGTGGTCCCCTGCCATACATTTTATTTTRTTCTTTTTCCAGGATAGGATCTGGGGGACACAGCCAGCTTCCTCTCCCTGATTTATTAAGCTGTGTGTCTGGCTACTCTCTCTGAAAACTGATGCCTGATTTCATAGTCCTGCTGTCTGGAACTATACTGTATAAAARTGGAAAGGCTGGATGAAAGCAAGASAACAGGAATTGCTCAGTCCTGATTTCCAGGGGGTGTGAAGGGTGGTTTGTTTTAAGAGTTTTGATAGTAATCTGAGCTGGTAATAGTAAAAGACTGGGATTCTTCAATATTTATTCATGTAATRCATAAGTATGTTTGTGTTTGGAAAGGTAAACAAATTGTCTCTCTTCAGCATAACTCAATATGACCAATGAATTCTCTAAGTTATGAAAAGGGCAGTGGAAATATTAAAAATAAAATAGAAGAAAAAAGTTCCCATACTGTAATCTGAATTTCTAGCTGCTGTGTCTGAAAGTGGCATGTCAGAGCAACAAAAATGTTCAGGGAAGAGTGAAAAGGATAATGAAAGTTTTAGACTAGCTTTGCCATCATAAAATATTAAACAGGTTGATTCTTTGGTTTGGAAAAGGGAGGACTAAGGGAGGGATATAGTCTACACAATTATAAATTATAGAGACATAGTGAGTAGGGCTCAATGATCCATTATTTTTCACAACCAAAGAACTAGAGGCACCTAATTTAATTTTCTGGCATCCTGATAAACAAACAAAAAGGAAATTCTTTTTCAAATAGAGCATAATTAAATTGTGAGGTGCATTGGCACAGGATGCAGTAGAGGCTATCAGTATAAATGGGCTCAGAGAAGATTAGATAAATCCATAGAGGATAGATCCATTGGTGGCTATTAAAAATAACGGTCTACATTAAACTTCTGTCTCAGGAAGTCCCTTAAGTGYTGGTTGCAGGAAGTTGGAAAGGTATTTTAGGCAATCTGTGTATTTGCCCTGTTTCTAGCAATATCCTTTTGGGCCAGTGCTCCAGCCAGCATACTGGAATGAAAAGATCTTTGCTGAATTTATCAGGAATATTTCTGTGTGTGTGTGTGAGTGTGTGTGTGTGTGAGAAAAATAAGAGCAAGACAAAAGGAAGTTGTGATGAGAAAAGCAAAAGCARCTTAATTAAACAACGACTTCCTCTTACAGTTAATCCTTTTCACGCAGGCCTCTTGCAAAGGAAAACCTCAATAACACTAACTCTGCTACTATCAGCTTTAATTTTCATTTCAGTCAGAGTTTTCCCAGCCCTGCTGTCCTTCTGTGTATTTGTTGCTTATCAGCATGCTCTGAGAACAATGCATGAGAATATTGTATTTGACAATACTGCCACCTGGGCTACATCTGTAGTAAATTAAACAGTACCAGGACAATGCCCAACAAATAGGAATTTGATTATTTGTAATGCTGCTCAGACAGGTTCCTGTCTTCATTTTACACTTGGCCAACTAATTTTCTCTGTCCCAAATAATTCCCAGGATTTACTAGGGAATTAGCATGGACAAAGGAACATTTCCCATCACAGTTTGGATGGATCCAACCTGTTCTCAAAGATATGGCTAGAGTATGCCAGTCGACCTCATGGCTGGAGGAGGAGCCTTCACCATGCCAAGTTTTCTTTATAGATGTGATAAAGATTGGATGCAACCTCTTGGGGATTGGTTGAGGAAAGGAATAGGCTTACTACAAGTGTTTTTAGCCTTTTGGGGAAGGTCCAAACCAATCCAATAAGCTGTCAGGAGGGGTGACAAGTCCATAACATTTCCCAGGTATGGAGACATTTGATTGTTTCCCTGAGGTCAGGACCAGTTTTCAGTTCTCTGTTCCAATGACACAGGCTAAGCAGTCTGGGGATGTCTTTGGCCAGGGTGAAAGGCTGCCTGCAAGAAATGCTTTGATTGCATATCAGGACTTGAGGTACAGGAGATTCCTCTTCTGGATTTTTAAATTTCCCTAGTCTGGGTGAGGTGTTTTGTTTTYTCAGATTATGGAGTGATGTGGTGAGTGTCCCATATTCATCCTCTGGACACATTTTGTCATTATGTGGTTGAATGAAATTCCAGCTGCAGTTTAATTCAGACATTTTTAGGACTGTGTTTTCTCTCATTTGTTGACAGATTTAGAATACCAGACACTATATAAAAGCTAAAAAAACCAGCTGCCATAGGGAGCTTGCAGGCTGAAAGAAAAGCACACAGTGAAAAAAACTGATGCGAGGTCCAGAGCAGGCCAATAATAAATAAATCAAAATCCTATGAACTAAGAAGTTCAATATCAGTTCTAGTTCAGTCTTACTCTTTTATTGTGATTGAGAAGGCAGTTAATTGATTATAAGTCTTGCTGATGTGAACCTTTTAAAGTGTGTGAGCAACAAGTCCACTGACATTGGGGCCTATTTTGTGGATGGATAGGTTGTAAAAGAAGTACAATTAAGAGATGGAAACAGCATGCCTGGCTTTTAAGGGTAGAATGAACACATGAAAAATGAGGGCCAACAAAGAGGCAAGACTTTGCAGATGAAGAAAGAGAATTTAAACTGATAGATCAGGTTCAGAGGGTAGACAGAGATTAAAGCTGAGATGACAAAATTTGAAGGATGGACAAAGTGATTATTCATCCCTGCCACAGCACATACCCTTGGCCAGATTTGGCCCATGCTAAGCAGTGTTTCCCTAGAGAACATCTCCTTAGCAGGGTATGAAACARCACAAGCCAGGCCACACTCCTGACAGACATCCAGCCTGTACTGGGGACAAAAGCTRTGCCATGCCAGCTTGATCTTGGGCACTGGACTGTGTCATTTCCCACTGTACATGCAGTAGCTTCAGGGTTGAATGAGCCGTCTGGATGTGTCAAACTGGTTACAACTCAGCCTGCATCTCCTGACATTTCCAAGCTTAAGTCTGGAGAACTTCAGCTGTGACAAGTTCCTATCACAGTTTTGAATGTCATCTGTGCAGTGTTGCACTGGAATGAATGACAGATACATCACATATTTAAAAAGGAAATTGAAATACTACATGTAAGTGATAGTTTGTGCTCTCCTACTTATGCAGATCACAGCATCATTTTACTATACATTCAGCTTTCACAGAAGCTGATGTATCTGCACTTTTAGAGCCTTTCATATTTTGTCAATGTTTTGAGCCCTGTTGAGACTAAAGACTTTTTCTGCTATGTTTTAGTTTCAGGTTCAGAGCAAGAGTCTTGCTTTCTCTTTACACCTGCCTGTGATGCAGTAGTTTGTACATTGATAAGCGTTCCTTATGTGTGAATTGTGTTCCATACATTGTTAATATCTTATATCGTAAATCATCCTGTTTTCATAATCTCTTTGTTTGCAATTCATTGCCCATTGAAGCATTCCATGACTTTTCTTCTATGTCCACTGCTGTAGGATGTTCCRCCACAGCAAAGGGCAAGCTGAAGCCCTGTCTATCTATGAGCTAGGGAAGGTGAATGGCATGAAATGAATGCCCTCATTCTCTGGCACTTGCATGTCAGCATGGGTGAGAATGCTGTGATGGTCTGCCTGACTCCATTACTATGAGATAGGAAGTGTTCATGAATGCTGTGTGTTCATGAATGAAGGTCAATAATAAAAAAAGGCAATTTCTAGGAAAAACTTAAACTGAAGTAACAAAGGCCATGTATGCCTGTTGCTGAAGGAATAAYATGAGTTTGGAGTGCAGTTTAATCTCACAAAGATTATCTGTGTAACACTGCAAGAGACACCAAGACTCTAGATTAATTTATGCTTCATAAGTGCTGAAAACAAAAATTGAATCTCTTCAAGGGTTGAAATGACAAAAGACTTTTGAAAATACAATAGAAATAATGAAATAATAATGTGAATATGTATCATTATAAAATATAAAGATATAAGAAATCCTCATAATTGGGAAGTAAACTAATCACTAAGGCTTACTTATACCCTTCATACAGAYTAATGAACCTAAGGGAATGACAAATTCTGAGTTCCTTTGAAATAGCTGCAATTGACCCTATTTATAACAGAATGTAGTTTTTCTGCAGGAAGGACATTTTATCTCTTTGTGCTCTCTACAGGCTTTTCTAGACAACAGGCTCACTGACATTAACAAATGTGGTACAGCTACAAGAAAGAAATTAATTTTAATCCTAATTCTAATGGGAAATTGAGACAGAAAGAGATTAAGTGGATTGTCCAAATTTCACAGGAATGCTTAGAGCAAAGTCAGAATCTGACTTATGGATCTCATTGCATGACCTTTCCCTTCAGTTTTGAAAAAGAAGTTTTTTTTCTTCCAACACTTTGCACCCATAAATGTTTAGTCTTGATTAGCCTACTCCTAGCAYCTTAGTCTAGTYTTRGGCAGATTTKTTTTATGATGCTKATTTCTTACAAGGGAAAATAATGTWATTCATTCATTCTGTAAGTGTTTCTGAATATATGTGCATAATAGACCTTTGGAATCAATTAATAGCTTTTTCAAAAATACAAAACTATCTTCTTTATCTTGAAGTTAGCAGTAAGATCTCCTACTTACTTATAAGAATATAAAGGATCCTTCAGAATATTTTTGTTATAACTCTCATTATTTATAACTGTGCAGCCACATTAGAGGACAAGCATATGAGTTATAAAATACAGGCAGATCATGTGAGCAAAGTCTCCATGGAAACTGCCTAATTTGTGCTTTTATTTAATTAGAGTTGTCCATTACCTCTCCAAATGAAGTTTAATTTAAATTCATATGCCAGTCATTTTTAAAACTGTGTATGACTTTTCATCCATCACTTAGTGAGATCTCTTGTATTTTAGCAGACTGACAATTGAGTTTATAAACAGGGTGTTTATATGACAGCTCAGCTTATCCAACACTCTTAACATCCTTGGAACTAATTTTCTATGCAGTATCTGTGTTATACAACTCATTGTTATCCATTAGATATTCTTAACCTCAGAAATTGTCAAAACCTCAGAACAATTGCTTGAGAGATCCACATGAGTATTCTCACTCATTTTGCTTGCTGTGAGATAACTGGAAAAAAATAGGAGTACAAATAAAAAGTGTAACCAAGACCAAGAAATWTGCAGAATGCATGTGTTTGTTAAATGGAGCATTGAAGCAGGCAAAGCTGTGTGTCTCTTGTAAGCTGCACCACAAAACCCAGCTGTTCTCACTGAGGTACTCTAAAGGAAAAGTCTSAGTTGGTTCGACCTTACAGAAATGTCTGCCTCAGGGTATGATAACATGAACTGATGTGACTTTTTTTAAAGTCATCCATCCTTGGTTGTGCACCAGAAAAAATGGTCTGGAATACCTGATTTTTATCTTTCTTTCAAGATAAAAATCTGCTGGTTGAATGTATAGTGAGAGGATATGAAGTACTCCATTATTTCTTCTGGGGTGTCTTGTAACATACACAGATGATGAGAAAGAGGACAGTGGAAGGCTGTGTATACTCAATAATTCCCACCCACCTGAGACACCATCAAATACAGAGAATAGGGAAAAAAACCCCAACATTAAAAATGTAGTATTGAGTAAATACATGAGACATATTACTAACATATTTTATATTTTCATGTATGTATTCCAAAGCAAATCTGGCATCTCATGGAATTGTCTCTGACCCAGTTTTCCCTTTGCAGCTCCATTACAGAAATATCTAGACTAGGTGCCTGGTCCAAAATTAGTTTATATGCCAGCTTGGCAATGCAGAGGCAACAAATTGCATCTCTGAAAGGGAAAAAAAGCAGGGCAGCTCAGAGCTGCACTCAGGCCATCCAGGTGCTTTCTGCATTCATGCAGCATATACATATAATCCATGCTTAAATACTATTTCAGAATTACAGAACTTATCTCTGGAAAAAAAGTAAATGTCATCGATAGGAAAAAGTCATCATCACAGCATTACCATAGTTCACAAGGGCAGAATTGAAATGTTTGTGTATAAAGGGTAATAAAAGTAGCCTAAGAATCACAAATGGGAAGTGCTGGAGGTGCAGTTGGAGGACCAACAATAAGGACTCTTCTGGAATAATTACATAAAGGCTAAAAGGCAATRCAATTTAACATGATTAAGAAAAATTGGAAAGAACAATGTAAAAGATGTTTCAAAAAGGCTTTTATGAATGTTATGACACTGGTGATTTGAAAATGTCTAGCAAAATTAAAATAATAATAATTAATAACATTATTAATAGAAGAACACTTGAAAAAGTGGCAAAGGGATAGATACTGCAGATAATAGCAACTCAGCAGCTTCACATTAACAGAGATCCAGAATGGTAATAGGTGTCACTGAGTGGATTTAAAAACTGGTGGAGAGTTATGTCTGGATGTAGAGAAATATCAGMGTTATTAAAGAGCTACTTTGTTTCTGTCTTTTCAGAAGAAGAGGGTGGCGATCTGCTCAAGTCGAGCTTCAGTTTTCCAGGGACGCCAGAGGAGGAGCTAGGTACAGACCCATCCTCAGACAGCCGGTACTGGTTGTGCGCTGCCGGGGGCACAGCCGCGCCCCCGCGCCCCGCCCGCAGCAGCCGCGGCACCGCGCGGTGCCTTCAGCGGCCAAAAAACYCCCTCACACCCTGCCGGGCACTCCTCACTGCTCTGTGAACTCAGAGAGTGCCAAGGARAATAACCAGATTTGGGCAACACTCAGGCAACCGAGAATTCAAAAGAAGGTGTTGAAGGAAATTGCCAACCTTCCTTCTTTTGTCTTTTTSTCTTTGTCTTACTCTTTAGAGAGCATCCTAAATGCGGACAGAGTTTTCAGTGTTACCTTTTCAATTTGAAAAAAATTACAGAAGCAAGAGGAAATCAGAAACTCTTTAAGCCCATGAGTGAAATCTTGATACWTCTGTGTTACAAAGCTAGTACTAAAATGTCCCACTTGCTTCAGTTTTATACATTCAGATTGTGGAAAATTGAGTTTCTGTTCYTGGAATTTCATACTCAGATTGTCACTGGTTTATGTGAAATCTGTCAAAATTTTGATTTATATGCAATTACTTGATGTGGTTATTTTTAGAAAAGCAATATGGGAAGTGGTTTCTATGTGTTTGCTACTTAAAGCTCTCTTTATTCAACATGAGCTTACTTACATTTCAGAAGTCAGTGTAAAGTAATTTTTCTTTTTCTTCATATGCTTATGTTAATATATTTCAACAGCTTATTTTTTTGTTATTAGGATATTGTCATAGTTGACAAGAATATTATAAACTCTTACCCTGACCGTATTATTACCCACTGCTAGGAAGATAAATTATAGTTGCTGTGTTRAGGAAAACTACCCAAGCAGTTAGAACAAGGAGCATGGATTCAAACTGGTTGTGTTCTTATGTTTAGCTAATCTCTTAGAAGAGGATTTTCTCCAACAAGTAATGTTGCCACTGAGTTGCACTCAAATCAGGGAGTGTCATAAATGTTCAATGTAAAAATATCTGTGCTGGACTTGTTTATTCACTTAACATTCCAAAACAAGTGAAAAAAGCTACAGGATACATTCCAAAGATTAGAGAGAAGAATGTTTTAAGGAAGAGACTGAAAAAGCCTCAGGCTTCTGCCTTAATTAAAGTGGTGTAAAAGGGAAGATATCATTAAACTTAAGGCTTCCTAGGAATYTCTCAAGTGGATCCTATGGAGGAGTCATGAAATGAACAAGTCTCTCAACTTCCTTGGACATTTGGAGTTTTTTCACCCTGTTGTCCTATTTCATAGCACGCAGGAAAGAGTTCAGATGCCCTGGGTTAGAATTCATCTCATCTGAGAGCTGGAAAATATTTAAGATGTGGATGTCTAAACTGTAGGTCTTGGGACTTCTTTTAGAGTCAATGAGGAGTGATGGACTTTTCTAGGACATAGCAGGTTTGGCCTACTTTAGCATACTTTAGAATGAGATAAGTCATGCTTTAGAAGTATGTCAAAATTGTTCTCTTTCCCATTTGTTTTAGAAAGAACTGCAGGATTTCTGAAACCAGAGTAAGTGATATACAAGTCAATAATATTAAATGTCGGGTGTCTATAGGAGCAAAGATTCCCTTACAAAATAGGTAATCAAAGATTAACACAAAGAGATATTCTAACTGACCAATCATCCAGAACCCTGACTAGGAATAAGATGGGGGATTAGTCAGAAATGAGAAACAGGAAAGTAAAATGGCAATAAGAACAACAAATAACAACTAGGCCAAAAAGAAATTAAGCTGCTTCCAAACATTTCAATTATTTATGGCCAAATGGCTGAAAAAATATGCAAAAAACAAGGAAAAAAGTCTGTCCTTCCTCCAAATTTTAACCTTATTACTGTCCTCTGAGAGTAAGTACCAAAGGTTGCTAGATAATACATGGGAAGAGGTGGATAGCTGTAATATTTTTGGTAGAAAATCCTGTCCTCCTAACAGGACCTAATTACTAAACTGGAGGTGGTCAAAGTAGATGGACTGGATATCGTCAGTAATGTAAAAGCATATGATATCCCCTTCTTCCCTAAAGAAAATCACTGAAATTGGAGAGATTTCTAGAACAGTTGTGGGATAGTTGAATTCTGTGTAGACAAGCTCTGCAGTTACAGCTGTGTTTATGTGCTACACCTCTGCAGATGGATAGGACATATCTGTCTTTGTCCCAGTGCTGTGTTCTGACGCTTGAAGATTTGTGTTCAAATCTATGAACTGTACTTATAACATAAGTGAAAACAACTGCAAACAGATCTTTCTCAGTCTTCCCTTTTTCGTGCTATCCCACGTGTATAAAGTTAATTATTCATTTGAGAGAAATAAGATTCTGGGTGGGTACYCTAATCCCGGAACTATGGAAATGGGCTCATTTCTTTTCTGTATATACATAACCCAATAACTATGTTATAATTTTGCATGAGCAGCCTCAATCAGACAGACTGCTAGAGACCTTCATCCCTGAAGAAAACACAGAAAGAGCTTTCCTTGGGAAGTGAAATAAATTGCCTTAATTCAAGACAGGAGGATGTTCTTTGAGGTAGCTCTAACTGCAGGACCATTCATTATTCTAGACTCTCATTGTCCCAAGGAGCTTCAAGTTATGATTTCTCTGGTACTGAAGGGTCTCTGGCTCCAGGTCCTTGTTTGTAAAATGGGTTTAGAATTTTCTAGTGAGGTTTGGGGCTTTGGTGGAGTTTAATTAATGTTTTCACAGTATCTCACAGAGTGAAAATGCTGAATAGTCATTAAATAATAATTTTAATAAACTTATCCACTGCCTTAGTTGGAGAAAGGTGTCAAGGGATAGGACTGATCTCAACTTTTTCCCACTCTTGATTCTATAAGAGACATCATTATTTAAAACAGGCAGAAGTACAATGTATTCCTTCAAAAAAAAAAAAAAAGAAAAGCTTATCGAAGCATTAACAGTCATTTTTTGAGAACAATACTTCATAGTTTTCCAATAACATTTATATGTTCTCAGAGTTCTGGGTGATAAGTATTATTGTTACAAGATTCACACTCGCACCAAAAATTCCTATTCTTTTCACTAGGAATATCTCAAATAAGAAACCTGGTTAACCTAATAAGAAAATAAAGGTAGCAGGGCATGGTGATAGAAGCAATAGATCTGACATGTGATCTCAAGCAGCTCAGTGTAAGTCTCATGGAAACTGGAGTTCTTTCATTCCACGCTTTCTTCTAGCTGTTGTTTATATTATCTAAACAATGTTACTGTATTAGGAAAAGAAAAATTAATGAGACTACTCTTTTCTGTGCTATCTGAAAATTTCGGTCTTGTTTACTTTAGACATGTAAAGGGTAAGGCAATATTTTGTTTTAGGTGTCAAAAGCAAACAGTGCAATCTGAACAAGAGGCATAGCAAAATGCCATGTTTGAAAGACATTCAAAGAGTTAAAGAGATGTGAACAGGGAAGATGGGATGAACTTCTCTTTAAACGTATATTTTAATAGGTAGTACATGCACAGAGTAAAGAGGGAAAGATAAATTATTGAAAAATTATTTAACTCCTTTTACAGGTAAGGAAAACATTTACATAAGTTTTACAGTTAGCAGCATCTAATGTCAAGCAAAAAAAAGAGAACTTGAACTAAAGGCTTTTTACTACAGTAAATTGCTGTTTTCTCTTCAGGAATGGGTATTGAGTTGATGTTAAGGAAAAGGTTAAACCTGTAAAACAGGTTGCAGTTACTAATAATACTCTTAACATGCCCCAATTGCAAAGTAAGCTGTAAGGGAGTTTAAGGGCAGGTTACAAAAATGTATTTTCATTTCACAGTTGATGTTTTTGATTAATTGGTAAGGTTCAAGTGTCAGACAGTAACTCATGGTTATTTAATCACTGTTGATTGCATGATCATGCCTTTATGACCTTATGTGTTGGAAGGAAGAAAGGACATGGTTGTTCTCGAAATGAAAACATGAATTAAGTCCTGACTTTTCAGTCTGTCTGTCCTTCTACTGTATTATCCCCCCTTASTCAGTTCAGTCAGTGTCTGAACCTTCTCAAGGGTTTTAGCTTCATGTACTGGGAACTACAGAAGATTTTCCCAAGGACAGAGGAGGGGTTGTTAGTGAGCTCTTGACTCTTGTCTGTGTCACATCCTTGCCTTGGTGCACCTTCCACCAGAGCATCCAGGGATAGTTAAACACCTGTAGAGTGACTGGAGCCGGTGGGACTTTAGTCAAACACATGGCTAACCCCTACAGTGACACTCACCCCAGTTACCAGCAGGCACAGTGACACTCAGGTTTAAACTCTTAGATGGGCCACAGACTGAATGTGACCCTGGTTTGTGACACTAGCACTCTGAGGTACAGAGGATTTATTCTAGTCACATGGGGAATTGAAGTAGGGAGCCTACAAGAGATTTGCACAAAGGATCACTGCAACCCAGTGAGGTTRGGTCAAGCCTCTCCATAGCAACTGAAACCCCTGTCCATAGCCTTGGCCTGAACCATACAAATAATTCATGGCTGACAGAAAACTTGACTGCAGATTTCCCAAGTTAATCCTCTAACCACTGGGCTATCTTTCTKTCATATAATAAAAATACGTAGCCAGGTGGTTTGGTATGACAATATAAAAGTATTTCAAATTTACAAGGATTAAATATGACACGTCCCAATATGATTCAGTGTCACACTATAATTTGCTTACTGTGACTAGATGAGCAGATACTGCAAAAAAAAATAGCCTTTCTTATTTGTCTTCTTCCATCATATCTTAAAATAATTCCACTTAATATCCTTTTTCTGTACCCAAAACTGGAGTGTAGAAGCTTATTGATATGATAACCAAGACTGTAGAAAAAGTTCATGAAATAATAGGAAATGTTTTTCAGAAAATAAATTTTTAACTTTAAATTCCTTTTAGTTATGCTTGAGAACTTATTCTGTAAATTACTTTCAGTCATAGAATAATATTGTATCATATGGCCTGATCMTATGAAAACATGCTAACTGTCCAGCATTTTAATTATAGGTTGCTGGCAACAAATGCTTRCTAACAATCTGCAGATCAGAAGCTATTTCTAAAAATTAAATACTTCATAATGTCAAATAACTGCAAAAATCCCATTAGGCCCAAGGTCAATTCACAAACAGGCAAAGATATTTGTAAGGATGTAAAAATAATCAAATAGGATATTTGTAATGAATTATTCATCCATTTCTGCAACAGAATACAAAGCGGGTTATGCATTCATAAACAAATGTTTCTGTTCTAAATGATTTCACATTTGGGATGTTGGCAAAGAAGGGACATTTTKCTCTCCCTTGTGGCCTGCTGACCTYTGTAACACCTGGGTGCCTACCTGACATGCAACATTTACCTCCCCACAAAGAGTGTGACTGCTGCAACAGAGATGAGATAATGATGATGATTGAGATGAGATGAGATGAGATGAGATGAGATGAGATGAGATGAGATGAGATGAGATGAGATGAGATGAGATGAGATATGAGATGAGAGAATGACTGCTTAGCCACACCTGCCTTCCTCAATGAGTGTCTTCACTGGATTGTCCCTTTTCAAAAGGATATCCCTTTAAATGTATTCCTGTGATGAGCAGCTTAAATGATATCCTCTCGATTTCCTGAGAAAAAAAAGTTACCGTGCTCAACCTCCACTTTCATCATTGCCTGCTTGGGTTCTGTTGGGAGTGGGATAAGTTTGGCACAACCATGGTGGTGGAGRTGCTTCTAGTGTGGAGGTAAATGACCACAGTTTCCTGTCAGAGTGCTGGGCATATARGCCACTGWCTTCCCAAAGAAATTTGYACTGGCAGAAGCAGTGCAACAGCATAAACATCAGCAAAGATTGCTAACACAGTCCCAGCTTTCAGTGCTGAGTTCAGTTGTCCCCTTTCATTCTGCAACTTTACTTGTTTTTCCATCTATTTATAATGTCATTTCATAAGAGAACAGGCAGCAGCATATTGAGATGCCTTGTCTCAAACTCACCCAGAGTGGGGGTACTTAAACCACCACGTTGTCCCAGGAACAGGAGTCASTGTTTGGCCCTTCACTGCCACATGGAAAATCTGGGTGCTAGTGATTGTGGGGAAAGGCAATTAATGTTTTCAGTGTTTGTTACAGATCCAAAACAGGGCTCAGCCAGGCAGAAAAGAGACAGCACCCTGATTTGAAAAATTCCCAATCTGGAGGTTATGTAAAGAGGAAGATTGTGTGCCTGTTACTATGGCAACAGGTTTAAAAGGGAGCTTGTCACCAGGATGCTATTTCTTCCTGCACCCCATAGGAAAATCAGGATGAGTCCTCCTCCATCTCAGTGGGTTGAACTGAACAGAAAAGTTCACCATATAATGGCAAAGCAGCAAGAGACAGCGCCAAGGGTGTACACCCCAGCAGATAATGATGAACTCCAAAAAGTAAAATAACTTTTGGGGTCAGACCATGGCTCAAACTAAAATTTTTGGTGAATCAAAAGTCTGAAAAGAAGTGATGATGAAACAAACAGAAAATCAAATAATTTTCTTCACTTCTGATGATTTTAAAGTTGAATTAATGTTTAAAAAAATAAATATAAATGTAATGTTGAAGTAGAATGGTATTTTAAATTGAGCAGTCATTTTTCCCTGGCAATAATCAGTGCTTTCAATAATTAATTATTACATTATTTCTTTCCAAGAAGAGCACTCTGTAAAATAAGTGAAATATTTAAAATAAATAATAAAAGGGAATTTATAGAGAATATACTATAAATATTTTTGCTTGGATACATGGGCATTAGTTCTTGCAGTCCCCCTAGTATTGGATGGGGTGGAAAACTTCTGCCTTGATACATCATCATAAAAAGTGATRTATCATCATAAAAATTCAGAATTCCAGAAACATTCAGAAAACAAAAATCAGGGAAGATCATAAATATTAGCATTTTTCTTTTTTTTTCAATATTTATTTAAGAATCAGTGATAATTATTTCTTAGTAGCAAMGAAACCCTGGAGATTTGGTGGTTCCATTCAGCTGAACTGTTGGTCCAAGTGGTTTGGATCCTTGGGATTAAATTTTGRCAATTTTGATATCACAGGCAGTATTTCAAAAGAACCAGGTTTATCCTGCCATGSCATCATCTTTCTGAGTGGGAACCCTTGCAGGTTTCTAATACATTTATKCCAGTCCATCACAGTTGATGAATTCTGCAAAATGCAGCCCTGATTAGAGATGATCTGCCTCAAGTTACACAGGTGTCATAGGTAAAAGGACCAAGAACTTTTCTCAACAAATGTTTACAATTAATTCTGGCCTCCTGAAGTTAATGAGAGATTTGTTACTGTTATCATAATGACAAGTATTTCCCTTGTACTTCCAGAGTTGTGCATAGATTTCTGTGTAAACCTTTGAGTTGTGATGTGCAATTACTTTGGCTTCCTTTAATAGCTGAGAAAATAGTGGCAGTTTTATGGCCCTGGTGGAAATGGATTGTCTCATAACCTAATAACTGCAAGCAGCAAAGTTTTATCCTTTAGGAAAGGAAATCCATAAAGCCAGGCACAATAAGGAACGAAAGAAGTCTAATGATGTTGGGCTAGCATTTCTGCTCTCTGTTTGGAAGCATCATAACCCATTGTTCAATGATATTCACATAGTGAAGCCCCAGTTGACTCCATATAGCTGTATTTTTTCCAAAAAATAAGCTTATGTTTTGGTTACTTTAGGTCATTCTAGTCCTGCTACATTATTTCTTTTTCAAAAATTGTCTGATCATACAGATTTTGTGAAAAAATATTAAACATAAATAATTTTGTGGATTTACCTTTGTCATAGCACTGTTTAAATGTGAATAATGGCAATGTACTTCCAACTTTAAAAGCACTGGGAAGGTCTGTGTGCTGCATACTAGTTGGTACCAAAATATCACACATTTCAAACAAATGGAAATTAATTTTGCACCATCCTGAGGACTCCCTGCATTGCTCCACTTCATATTCTGGAGCTTTATAAAAATCCCATGTTGTGTCTCATGGATTTCTGTACTGTCCTTTCTCATGACATRGGTACAATATTGTGACTTTCGTCCTCTCCATACAGTCCAAGGGCCAATTTTTCCACCCAGAAGATGTGAGATGTGTTCATTCCTCAAATACTGTTTCCACATTTCTTCATTTTCACATATAGCATGCCCTGTTCTCCATGCCAGGTAGTCAGTGTTGTAACACAGCCCAACAGAGTTGTCCTTGGTCACAGCTTTCCCCACTTATCACAACTTCCTCCCTACAATCCTTCCTCCCAGTTTATTGTGCTCTGTGTCCCCCAGCAGCCTGTTCACCACCTSCAAGGTTCCATTCATGCTCATCGACTATTATCCTGCACTCCTCTTATTATATACCCTTTTCTCTCATCATRCTTTTTTATTTCAGGAATAGATCCCTTGAGATGTTGGACTGTCAGTCTACTAATCTTTATTTTAAAGATGGATAGACRTGGAAAACTGAACAACAGGATTTGGTGCTATCAAATATTTGTTCCACATGCAGACACCWGCATAACAGTGCTCAAAACTGACTGTACTGAATAAATTGCAGCATCCCACATGGTCCTTACTTCTCCCTTTGGGTTTTCTGACTTTACTCCAATTTGGTTTGTTCTGGACTCTGGTGCTGCTCTAAAAATATAATTTGAATGTCCATTTTTATCTAACATGGGAGTTATAAAAATTATTTGTCATGTGGTTCCACTGAATAACTTGGGCTGTCAAAACATTTTCCATGGTTTARCAGTACCCATGTGCATCAGATCACCTCAACCTACGCATTTTGGATGTAGGTTTCTGGACCTTGTCAGCCACAGTTTTTGCCATAGCCAGCAGAGACAAATATTTACATGAAGGGTGGTGTTCATCTGTCATTTCTGGACRCATAGTTCAGGCTGCAGAAGAATCATGCCAGTTTCTCAGTCAAAAATAAAACCACATACAGACTGAATAYTTGTAACAATCTTTGGCTGGTGTTGTTCCTGAAATCATACCTACGTATCAGATCCTATTTACATAGTATGAGACTATGATAGCAACAGTTTAACTGCATGGGCTGCACACACCCTCTAGCTCAGTTTACACCTAGTGGAAACAGCCATGCATGCCTGCCCAGCATTCTGAACAGACAAGTACTTGTTTTCCAGGTTTATGTGTCAGAACAAACCAAGCACCCACATTCAGCCCATGTGCTGTTTGAAAGCTTTGGGCATTTTGGTGTTTGGCTACAGGTCCCCAAAAACACCTACTTCTTTCTTTCCTTTGACTGTGCAGAGACACTGGGTGTAAAAAGTGCCTTGTTGCAACAGTGCTATGAGAACCACTGTAACTTGTCTTTGAGTTCAAGGTTCAATATTTCAAGTAAGCAGCCTGAGCAGTTATGTRGGATTTCACAGAAAGGTCAATGCACTGCATGAAGAGCACACATCACCCAAAATACCAGTCATCTAAAACTGGAAGATGGTCACTCAAACTTTGCAACTTTATGTAAATTTTATACYAGATGTTGTGCTACATAAATAGGTTGGAATCTCATGAGACCATAGCAGAAGCTTAAGGCATTTGCATTTCCAGAACTTCCTTGCATTTGGCTGATTAGTCACTCTTCTCAATCCCTGTAAATATTAATTTTCAAGGCTAGAATAGAACAGAGAAAAACSCTATAACAAGTTAATGAGGAATATAGTCCTACTTTATGCAGACCTTGGACAAACATTTTTCCAGTTAAAACATTTTAAGTATCCATTTTCATATTTAATGCCTACTTGTTGGATTAATACACCCATTTTTCCAATATTTCATTTTTTAATTCATTATAAGTTCAGCTGTGAGTATATATTTTTCATAATGCATTTCAACACATTCAGCAGCAACATGCAGCAGTCTGGTTTTGTCTATCACCTCTTTTTGAAAGCTWGATTAGGTATCTCTTTTCAGCAGTGCATTTTCCTGGTTACACTAGGCAGAAGAACAGTTCCCTCTCCAATGAAAACAGCACAGATGTTTCAGATGGCAAAGCAATTTACTGATGGGCTTATAAGGTTAAAGCAATTCAAATTAATTTCTTAATAGAAAGAAAAGTAAGAAAAAAGTCAGGCATCATTTAGTAGTTCTGGAGAGTATTATCATGCCCTGAAACCTTGCTTCTAATGTGCARCACACAAAAAGATTCGTGGAGACATGCACTTCTTTTGAATGTCAGAGAAGTTTCTGTGTTTTTATACTGATGCTGTTTAGCCAACASTAGTGTTCCAGGAACTCTAGAAATACACAGCTCTTATGTTTCATTACTTAGAGGGTTTTAGCCTTCTGACCTAGAACATTAATAGAAAATGTAATTCATAATTTCAAACATTATTCTTGGTCCTTGAACCTCTCTTTCTTTACTTGATACTGACTTGGGAAAATCTTGGATAATCTAAAAATTGTAGCCAGACCCCAAACATGGAAAAACCAGTGTTTGCTTGGGGCAAGACAACAACTCTGAGAAAGTCCACAACTGAAAACAGGAAAAAAAAAAAAAATAAAAGCAGGGCACAACATGGCATAACAGGGAAAGAACTGAAAGATATAAGAAGGAATACAGAAATCTTTCCATCTGCCGAGGGTAAAGGTTGATATMTCTGTACAGTAGTCTCTGAAAAAGAAGAGCTTTAAGGGATTTTCAGGGTTTTGGAATTACTGGATTCTCTGACATAACAGCCCATGTCTTGTTCTAGGTCCACCCCCAACCCCAGTCTTTAAGTATTCTCTAACTATCCACTGAAGTTTATTGGAAGATTCCATTTTGCTCTGATGAAATGTAAAAAAAGCCATTCCTATGCTCTCATATAATATATTTTTCTCTGTTTCTATTCCTTTATCTCTTTGTCTGCTTTGGGTTTATGTTTTTGTGTTCTTTTGTCTCCCTTTAGCTCTTTAGTGCTGATGGTGGCATTTTATGTTTTTAGAGTGATTGCCCAGAGCAAACATAGGAGCTGCTGTAAAAAAAAAAAAACTTCAAGATATAGACTAGAATTTTAGTCCAATCTGTCATTATTTGATCTATCAAATATAAAACTATTTATTATACCAAAATGATAATTTTTTTTCTGAAAGGATTGAGAAAAGAAMTTGCTGTAGCTTTATGAATTTTTATGAATCAGCTGAGCTGTGGTCATTGACCATAGGCATTCTTTTAGATCCTTGCAAACCCTGGGAAAGTATGTTAGCCTAATTGCATTTCAAGCTAGCACATTTTTCTTGCCAGGCTAAGAGCTAGCACATGGGCAATTACACTGCTCTGGTACCACACAGTATTTCATTCAGCCACAGCTCAACTGCTTCTTCAAGCACTTCAATCTCCTGAAGAAAGTTGACTGAATAATGTCGAAGCCCAGCATTTCTTTTGGATACCCTGAGTGATCCAAGACCCCTGCAAGGGGCTCAAGGGCCCTGGCACGGAGTCAAAAATACCAGTGCCTTTGACTTCAGCCCCTGGGGTAAACTGCCAACTTTACAAGAGGAAGTGCAAGCGACAAGAGTGTAATYAGAATGATAGTTAATGTATCACAGGGTGAAAAGTAGAATTAAGGGTAGCATAAGGGTTCAAGGGGGCAAAATAGAAGAATTTGGGCATGTTCCTGTCCTTCYGCTCCTTCTTCTTGTCCTCCATCTTCTGCTGWGATGGTGGCACTTTTGGATTGGRTTATAATAGAGATGCACTCTCTAGCAGAGGTCATAGGTATTGGTAATTAAAAGTAARCATTATCTACGTAGTGATGAGTATAAAGAGTTAACYTGCCCTTGGGGGAGGCACAGATSTGGCACKCTGAGCTGCTGAACAGATCACGCTGGGCAGAAAAGRATGTAATARGTAAGAGAAGAATARACARCCTTCAAAGACAGACATTGACTCTGGCTCTCCTTTCTGGCATGGGGGCTTGGAAAAAGAGACTWTTTTCTTACTCTCAGGGTTCAAAAGACCCAAARAATAATACAAAGCTCAAATTACCTGATAAATTTATATATCATATTTCAAAATTCTGAAGGTTTTTCAAAATATTTGTGTGAAGAAGTAGTTGTGCATAGGATAAAGAACAAATTTGACGTCCTAGATAGACAAGCCTAATTGGAGTGATAAATTTAAATGATGCACATATAAGTAATTTGGGAGTTTATCTAGTTTTAGTTACTCTCTGTGACAGAGTTAAGAGGGGGCAATTACTTCTGGAAAACATCTACTTCTTAATTCATGTTTTAATTATTTTGATTGCGCTTAATAAATGCCTATAGCARTTTCTAGCTACTGTGTTTCAAACAAAAATAATTCAGACATTCCATGGAGCACATAAAATGCTATATGAAAGCATGCTATGTGAAAGCAACATACAGAAAATTGTATTTTTCTRTAGTTGCAATGAGCTGGGATCACAGGGAGCCTTTAGGGACAGAAAAGCTGTTGTTAGATTATCCATTGCAGTGCAGTCAAATCATCACATCTCTTATTCCTAGGGGTGTAACAAGATGAAAATGTTTGAAGCCTTCTGGGCTATGCTTGATGTTGCRTGAGGCCTAAAGAAATCACCAGGGAGTAGCAATTCTGTGCTCAAGAACTCATTTAAAATTAGTTTCTTATTCTGTTTCTTTCATTCTGGATCTCTGCCATGCCCTTACTTTTTTTTGTCTAAATRCATTGGTGAGGCATAGTTCAAGTTCTGTTCATTCAGAGATGCTCAAGAYTGTGATGAAAAGGCTTGGGGTTGACTCTTATCATGCTGTTAGAGTGRCAGAAGAGCTTCCTTTCACCTCCCTCTGGCTCACACCTCTGTGAACATTAATATCACAAAATCCATAAGCATTTTGGAAAATGTTTCCTACATTGCAACTTCCTATTTCTTTAAAAGGAGAACAGTACCTTCCACATAGAATCACAGAAAAGTTAGGATTGGAAGGCACCTTGAAAGATCATCTAATCCAACCTCCCTTTAATAGGCAGGGACATCTTCAACTAGGTCAACCTCTTTCAGTGTTCTCCCACCCTCATTTTAAAAAAAAAAAAACACTTTCTTCAGTTTTAATCTCATGGGTTTTTAAGAACTACAGTAGTAATCTCTGTCAGGTGCTTTGGGAACCCTTTATGGAAAGTACAGACTAAGTAAATTCAGCACATGGTCCATTATTATTCCCCTGATAATGTTTGGTGATATCCTGGGTAAAGCACCACTAATTACAGGACTACTTATTTGGCTGAATTCCAAAGCAGTGTTATAATTTACTGCCATGTCTGTACATAATCAAAATTACGTCATTTCAGAGAAACAGTTATATTTCCTTCCTGTAACTACATTTATGCAAGGTATTATAACCTAAATAGGACAACAGACAGAGTAATCAGCAGTAATAAGATTTTATTTTAATATGATAACAGCCAAGAATTAAGTAAAAGAAACAGACAGGAAAACAAACTAGAAGCAGAAAATGATACATGCACAGACCCTTCACTTTGATGCCATGATAAAGTATGAAGTTAGCATTTGTACCCTTAAATCCATCTTTGGCTTCAGTGTAGCGCCATTGTACCTGGGCTGAAGAATGCTTCACCATTTATTAGTTTAATGCTGCATTGATTTTAAAAGGTTGTGTACAACTCTRTTGAAATTAGGATGTAATAAAATTATCAAAGTATCTCCCACAATAGGAAATATACAGCATTTAGGTTATGAGATAGCTGATGCTAAAGACTTGCAACAATTGCCTTATGTAATGAAGGTATCATGATGTAACACATATTAGTTGAATAAAATTAGAGAGATATGAGTATTGATCTGTTTCATGACCATATCCAGGCATTGAGTTTTCACCAGCAGTGGAAATATRGTTTAGGAGAATTTTGTCATATGGTTAGAAACTCTTCAAAATGCTGTTAATTACTGTGTTATCTCTACAGCCTGGTTTTAAGTGTCCAGTTAATAGATATTCTCTGGCTTCCATTCTGGTTGAGACCTGCAACTTCCTTGTATCAACCACCTGTGCAAGATTATTCAGATTCTTAGAGYAAATTTGCAGAAAGGCTGTGCTAAGTGGGTTGTATAAACACTTAAACATCTGTCTTATCCTCTAARGGATTATCTTGCATCTTATCTCTTTGTCTGCTATTGAAATGTTTCTTAAATAAGCTGAAATTGAAGAGGGAATGTGAATGAGAAAATGAAATTGAAATATTTTGGGGTTGTTGTTAATTTTCTGTTTGTAACATATGACAGCTGCAAGAAATTGCATGAGAGAAAAAAAAATCAAAGGCTAGAGTATCAAAATCTGTGCTTACAAGCTACTCTTTTATAGCAATCATGCTTGCATAATAACCACAACTTGGAGCACATGATTCATAGCAACAAGTAATCAAGTATATAAAACCCCATAGCTTGTACCTAAATATATTTAAAAACTTAGAGTCATTAAGTAAATATTTTGTAGTGTGGTCATAAAAGGGGGAAAACTGCATAATAGAGAATACTCTACATGTATGGTAATAGCAATAATACTTCTGGACTAAGGGTAACAGATGTTAAAATAGTATTAAATGCTTATTGATAAACTATTTGGCAATATAAAAAATTGCTTCATTTCAGAGAAGTAATTTTTTTTCTTCTTGCTGTTTATTATTTATACTTATGAAGAGTGAACTTAGGATCATGAAGCTGAGATTCATTGAAGGAAATGAAGTTCAATTTATGGTACAAAAATTACTCTGTGCAGAAAGGATACATTTAATATATCCAACTGTGAAGCAACTAAAAGAGAAACGAGACCCATGTAACTTAAATGATTAGCCACAAAGCTTGACACATGAGCTTTAAATATTAAATAATAAACTGAATATTTGAATGTATCCATTAAATTTGAGTAAATTTACACAACTAATAGCTTCCTAACATCTAGAATTGCTAGCAGACAAATTTKCAGAGAGAAAGGAGGCTTTATTAACCCCATAACTTACTCATAGTGAACAATTTTAATCAGTTTTAAAATGGTGGAAGAAATTTCATGAATGGTGAGACTTTCCACCAAGGTCATAGAGAAAAAATGTTTCATTTTTCAATATATTTGGAATTTTCAAGGTTATTTTTTAATCAGACACATAACACAGGTTTTATGTGCTCTCATGACAGACCAGCAGTACTCATGGTCGCCTTCTCCGCACTTCAATGAAGAAAGATACTCTCCTGCTCCGAGGAATATGAAAGGATTATCTGGCAGTCGCAATCAACCACAGTTATGTTCAGCTCATACTTGTGGCTTAGCATCCCCTGAAGATTGTGAACATACCCACGACCTTATCCACCATGGGCAGGAGCCAAGGCCATCGTATCTCCTCAGCCCCACGGAGAGTTGCCCRCTGGACCACCACCGTTGCTCCCCACGCAGCTCCATTCATTCTGAGTGCATGATGATGCCCATGGTAATGGGCGATCACATGTCAAGTAGCACTTTCCCCAGAATGCACTACAGCTCACATTACGACTCCAGAGACGACTGCGCCATGTCTCACGGTAACCCCAAGATTAACCGTATTCCTGCAAACCTCTTGGACCAGTTTGAGAAACAGCTCCCTCTTCACCGGGACGGGTTTCATACTTTACAGTACCAGCGGACCTCAACAGCTGCRGAGCAGCGCAGCGAGAGCCCGGGAAGGATACGCCATCTCGTTCATTCCGTCCAGAAACTTTTCACTAAATCTCATTCTCTGGAAGGATCATCCAAGGGCAATGTTAATGGAACAAAGGGAGACAGTCGAGGGGACGACCATCATCATGGGCACCATTCCAAGCATAGCAAAAGGAGTAAAAGTAAGGAGCGAAAACCAGAAGGCAAACATAAATCTGGGATGAGTAGCTGGTGGAGCTCTGATGATAATTTGGACAGCGATAGCACTTACCGAACCCCTAGTGTGGTAAATAGGCACCATGCAGATCATATATCCCATTGCTATCCTGAGGCGCTCCAGGGGCATTTTGGGGATCTCTCATTGAAGACTTCCAAAAGTAACAATGATGTGAAGTGTTCGGCTTGTGAAGGGCTACCAATGACCCCTGATAGTAAATACATGAAAAGGAGTTCTTGGTCCACGCTTACAGTAAGTCAGGCTAAAGAAGCTTATCGCAAATCATCACTGAACTTAGATAAGCCTCTGGTTCATCAGGAAATCAAACCTTCCTTGAGGCCGTGCCATTACCTTCAGGTAAGAGGAAGATTTTCTTAAGATTTTTAATGAAAAGAGCATCACAGTATATGCCATAGTCATCCTAAAAAATATACAAAGGTACCTCTCAAAGAATTTCTGTATGGCTCTCCTAATGCAGTTATCAGATATTCCAACAATGTGAGAAATCTCTGGCTTTTGTCTTTGTTTATAGACCACAGATTAAAAACTATAAGACAGGTGTGATGCAAATTAGTTTCAGCTCAGTAGACATGTTTTACTCTTTGRAATTCACACTGAACACCTTGATGAAATATATATATCATACTAAAAAAGGAGCAGTTCTCTCAGCAGTCTGAGACCTAGAAAAAGTGTTTCAAGTACATCTATGAATGAGTGATTTTAAAAACAGGCTGTGGGGAATCCTATTTTTGTGTCCTTTTATTTCTTTTCTCCATGTTTTTTGCGAGTAACAGAAGAATGGATTTACTGGTGTACCAGATTACTTTGTTGTGGTGATGATCWCACGCATATTTCTTTTTAATGATTGGATAGCCCAGGATCATATYGAACTGAGCCTCTTTTGAAACCATACTATAACATCCTCTGTGTTAAAAGATACATGGGTACCTCAGGGAGAGAGATATTTGAGGCCTGGGCCTCACACTGCTTTTGATGGTGTTCTGCACATGTTTTCTCTTGCAGCAACAAAGAAGCTCCCACTTTCTCCTACATTTAAATTTTAATACCTTCTGCTTGATGCCGTTTGCCACCCCAAAGTCACACTAATGTAGCCTATTTATCATGCTGYAAAATGATCTGGATCATAAAGTGACATGGGTTTAAAGAATACTTTCCAAAATACTATTTTTAGACATTTGCATAATTTACCTGGCCTWCGTCCAGCACAGTCCCATCACAAGTAACTTAAGCACATCAGATTACAGAGAGAACTCTAGTGGGTGCAGAGCAGAAAGGAGAGAGTACCTCAGAGGATAACTTCTTCAGCTAGCTTTGCCACTGGAAAAAATGTAGTATATTCTTTTATACATTCCTTTTACAAATATTCCTTTAATAATTTATAGTAAGTATGGCCTGCAAAGCCCACATTGTTCTGAGTACTTTCTCTTCTATTTCTTTTTAAGGAACTCCTCTTTCTCCAGAACTTCACCAATTCTCACATTAACATGAGGAAGTCTCTAGTCCAGATTGGACTAGGAGATGTATTTGGAGATTTTCAGCTTCTCTGGGCCCTGCAGAAATGACTGTACTCCTGTGCAGAACTCTCCTCTCAGAGCTATAGGTGTCCAATAGCAATGAGTCACAGTTGAAGAGCCAGATCTTTTCAAATGCATATGCAGACATCCAGGATCAATCTTCCCTACTGAAGCAGGGAAAGTTTCTGATTGCAGAGAAAGGAAAATAAATTACAGCCCTCAGAGCATTACCATGCAAATTGATTCCAATTTAGACTGACAGCTGYGGTATTTTATCATATCCAAGTACATTCTCATGTATGTAAAATAGACTGCACTTCCCAGGAAGTTTTTGATCTAACTCGAGGAGCCAGAACTGGAAGTGCGTCATGYGCAGACTTCCACTCCCTGTGAAGTGTCTGTGTTCTAAAAACATGCATACAGCTGTGACATTACAGAGAAGTTTAGATATGACTAGTTTTTCCTTCCTATTACATACTTCTACCCTGACAACTCTGGTTCCTCTATACCTCTTYTGAGTTTAGTGCTTTCCTTTTAAATCATATTTCATTGTTTCTTCCCCATCTCCCCACCCCTACATCTCATTTGTCTTTGCAGAAACTATCAATTTTTACTTTTTGTTGGCCTTCTTCTTACTCCCAGCTTATATCAGCATCCTCAAGTGAATGTGAAAGACTGARCTCACAAACTAACTTGGCTATTGCTAAGCTTTAGATCAAGCCSAGTTACAAGCCTGGGGGTGGGAAAAGCACACTTCTTACAGTCGTTTTTTTATGCTTCTTGTGAATTAGGATTAATACAGAAAAGAATTTTCATTCAGTAACTAGGAAGGTTTATCCAGCTTAAAATCTAGAAGATGTGAATTCAAATTTTTGCTGCACAGAGATTTTGTGATCTTCGTTTTTAAGACCCTTTAAAAATGGGATAGTGCCCATTCCCTATTCACAGGGATCCTATAATAGAAATRTATTAAGACTCAAGAGCTCAGTTACTACCACAAGGAATCTATACTTGTGTCCAAAGCAATAATAATACAAGGAATTCTATAATAGGAATATTCTCATTATAAAATATTAAAATAAAACAAATGTTTCATCATATCAGAATATGCCATTCAGAGCATGGATATCCTTCAGACTGAGTGGCTGTCTTATTCACTAGCCCAAGGTCAGCAAACAAATTGAGGGGACTCCATGCTGTCAGTGTCATAACTAAATGCTTGGTTTTGAAACTTCTACTTTGAGGGATGTTGGGCTGTCACAATGTAATCAATAAGATCAGAAATATGTCCCRTTATAAGCTCTGCCAGGAACTTTCTCTCTGACCCAGGAAATGTAATTTGTTAATTGCTGCACACTTCAGCTGCTCTATCTGCAAAACTGAGGAGGGATATTTAACTTCTCTTATGGCAGAGTAAGCAGCATCACTGAATAATGACTGGATAAAAATAATCATTAAGTTCAGAAACCGAGAAAGGTAGAGAAACATGTCAGAATCCATGCCTAGGAGAGTTTACTGCCTTGCTCAGAAGTAGAKAGCAATGAGAATTCAAGGGATTATGAAGTTGATGTGCAGCAGCTGATTTCCCTGAGGTGCACAAGTGAACAAATTAGCATAGAACCCCAAGGCTTTTCAGAGGGTCTCTGTTTTTAACCTGATATTAAATACATTTGTCCTGACTGATGTCAGCTATATATTTTAAATTATTTTTAAAATAAAGCTGTGAAATTATAGTCCTTCAATGAATACACAAATACGTAACCATGCCCCAGAATAACAAAAATTAAATTTCTAGGTTTATATATTAATATTATCAAWTTTTTATATATATATGGCTTCTGTTGTACTACTTAGTTATATGAGGTTTCTCAGCAATCAACTCACTTTTCTATCTATTTGCTTTCTTCCTATTAATTTTTTCAGTATCTGCATGAAATATTTCTACTTCTGTTTCTTATTGAGACTTTTGATATGCAGAATCTCAAACTGAAATACMATGGCAGTCCTAGGCCTGTGCTTGAGACTTTGTTTTCTGTCTTATGTTTCTGGGCTTCCACTTYGTCTTCCCCCATAATTGCTGAGCTTCTTTTCCTTCAAACTGAAACTCTGAAGAATGAATATAAGAATTTTCTTTCTAAGAAGGAAGCTGCTAGCAAATTAACAAACAGCTGGAAACAGGAGATGAGATGAGGGATTTTGAAGGTGTCTGCTCATTATATGCTTCAGTCATGTCCTAGAGTTGGAAGCAAGTATTTCTTTAACCTGGTAAATCTCCAAGCCTAATCTCTGGCTCCTTTTGTAGGGTTTCACATTCCCTTCTCCACAGAGTCCTTGCAGCTAAGGCATGTCCTTGGACTGGGAGTGTGGTGCAGTCAGAGGTGATTCAGTCAACGTGCCTTTCTCAAGCATGGGTGGTCATCTAGTCCTAAAGTGGATGGTTTGAGAGAACTAAATTTGTTGAAATAAATCTGTATAAAATAGTGGTTATTTTTTTCATTTAGAATCCAGATCAGATTTGCATCTCTCCTTCTACAGTGGAGGTGATGGGAACACATAAGGACGAGGGAGAGGGGAAGAGTGAGAAGCTCATTTGGGAGAGCTGTAATGTCAATCAGTTGATCAACTACCACCTCAAGAGCAGAGGGCAACCAGTTGTAACTGTACACGAACAGCATTTATCAGACCATATCTGCAGTTGTTATATATGGGCCTTTCAGTTCTATTTTGAATGCAGACAAATTGAGCATTTCAGTGCATTTCTGGGCAGCAAATTCTTTGCCACCTCACTCAGCAGGTGAAACAGCCCAAGTAGAACACACATGCAATAATGCACTCTTTTGTATAGTTTAAGCCATAGTGGCTGCTACTTTTTTCCCAAGTCATTTTAATTTTAATATGTAATATGTTAAGAAAAAGATAAATGAGCTGTGAGATCTCCTCTGTCTTCATCAGCTGTTTTGGCTAATTAGGTTTCACATGTGTACAGTGCAATGACTTTGATTAATTCCATTCTGATATGAGTACTAGCAAGGAGCAAAGATTTTTAACAGGAAAAAAAGAAAAGAATATTAACTAAATAACTGTGCTGAAAGGATGTGAACAAAAGAGTCACCTATGGTTTCCAGAACTGAAATAACTTTGAAYGCCAGTTAAAGAAAAATAATTCCTACAACAGAGCCAAAAGATAGGCAAGGGCATCACACTCACCATGACTGTAGCTCTGGAGCACAGCGTGATGTGTCACTGATTAATATTCCTTCCTCACCCATTCAACAGCCTCCAAAGCAGCAAGCAATTGGGGTAAACATACCACAAGGTACAGTGAATGAGTCAGCACTAAAAAAAGAAATAGCATGTTGTTCTAAAAATGGCTTCAACCCACTCCTGTCTTCCTAGTGCATTTAAGTACRAGCGTCATCGGTTACAGCAGAGGCACTGCTAAGCATGTGGATAATAATGTCAGCTTGTGTACTCTACAGAATGAAAGAAAAGCACAGAGTTGGACTCTAAAAAAGAAAAAGAAAAAAGCAGCAGTTTCAACCAGCTCTTTGCTGGTTTTAGTTAAGGCTACACAGAGAAAATCTTTGAGGACAAGCTAATGGATAAGTTAAATAGGCTTTAAGCCTGCAGTTTCATTTTCCCAGGAACTCTGCTGGTGACAATACAGATTCCCACAAATGAAACCTTGTGTGGCACACAACTGCTTTGCACTCTCCCTCTGGTTTGCAAGGATAGATGGATTTGAACTCCATCCACTTTTCTCAGCACTTCATCTTTGTGAAACTAGATTGTATCTGTTTGCTTGACATAAAACCCATGCATGAACTACAGAAACYACATCCAATCCTCTACCAGTGAGTGCACACTGTGGAACTAGCCAGAGCTAGCAGAGTTTTGATACTCACATCCAAATCACTACCACCCACGCTGCCTTCACAATGATTTATGACCAGCCACTAACCCAAGAATTAACTGGGTTGTTTCCACAGCAGGAAAAGCTAGTATAAACAGTAGGGTAGCAGGGCAGTCTGCATCCTAAATCAGCATGGACAAATGCTGTACCATTTGGCTTTCTACAGCCCATTACAGTCCCACAAGGATGTCCCAGCCACCCCCATGCCCTCCCAGTCAGCAGCAGAGATGTGCAGGACTAACAGGTAGTGCCCAGACAATAAGGGAAATGAAGGGGCAGTTTTTGCCCTACGGTCCATTCACAGTTGTAATGTCAGCCTGCAACGTCTTGTGGAGCATTAAATAAAAAGGAGTAATAAARYTTACACTTCCCTSTATTTACAGAATGCTGATGGATTTGTATCACAAATCCCAGAATAYTAAATACCCCTCCCAAGGGGGGRAAAAATTAAATAARTACATTCAGCCAATGATATTGTAAAGCARAGCTGTGACCAAACAGCTCTCTTAAAYCACTGGTATCTTGAATTACTGTGTTAATCARTGATRCAGTGCACTGCTTCCATGSCCATGTACTAGGAGCCTCATATTGGATAAAATTCATTACTGAAATTTTTTTTCAAACAAGAGTAGAAAGATTCCACTTAGTATTTTCTTAAAGTTGCCAGAACATGTCCCTATTACTGTGGAAATGTCAAAGCTATGAGTAGAAAAGGGAGGCCATGATCCCACTGCCCTTTAATCAGGGGGAGTTGTCCTCCTTTACGATGTTAGAAGTGTGTTGCCAGATTGTTTTTCGATGTTCACTTCACTGAWGCTGAAGGCTGACCTTTGCAGTTGTTACTCAAAGGTGTCACTGGTTCTGAAGAAGTTTTCATACAGGAGTAACTTACTATTATATACAGTCAGGCCATCTGGTGAAGGAGACTGCCAGGAACACGCACTTGGGGCTGCAGTGACTGCACACTCTCCTAGGCCACAGGCTGCCAAGGGCAGACCCAGCTCCTCTCCTGAGCACTCCATGCCATTTTTCCTGCAAGGAGGTGACTGTAAAAAGGTTGCTCTGTTTTTGTTTTTTCTGGGTTTGACCATTTTACAATTATATGCTTAAAACTTGGTTTTTAAAGTGGAATTGCAAATGTATTTAAATAGCTCATTGTCCATAGGGACCAGTTTCCTGGTACCTTGGTAGGGAAACACTTTTTGAAAAATATGCAGATAGTTAAGCATTGCATAGTAGGTAGGAAAAAATTCTTATTTTGCTCTGGAAGCTAGATAATTGCAGTCATCTGGACTTAACTGTTCAAAACATTATGTCAATCTTTAGTTAAAATCAGAAAAAATTGATGAGAGGCAAACAGCTATTAAATAGCCTTCAAAATATTTGTGTTTTAAAGACATGTACTGTTTTTCCAGTAGTAGATCTGTAAGAAACAAAAAAAAAGGTTATATTATTTTTTGCTTCAATTAAATAGGATGCTGTTAACTGCAGGTCAATTGCTGAGTCAGCCCTACATATGCTGCCTTTTAGGTTCATCCCTCTCTAGCCTTATAATAGCTCTGCAACACTGGAGACCTTGCTCTTTAGTCCCTGTGGTTTCAGAGGTGCTGTGCATTGTAACTGTGTTGGGAGGACCTCTCCTTTTTTTCTTTTTAGGGACATTTTTTTTCTCTTACTTTGTACTTCTCTAACCTTGAGTGGTTGGTGGGGTCTTGCCCAACTCAGAAAAACTTGTACTCAGCTTCAGTTGCTGATGTTGTGGTCCCCTGGGCCTCATCTGCTGCCTGTCAGGCAGGCACCCCAGCTGGCAGGTGTACTCCTGGCACTTTTACACCAGTAGTAAGAGACAGGCTGCAATCCTGTTTAAGTCTTTAACCTTTTGATGTTTGGTTTTAACAGAATTTGCATTTAATTCAACTTATAGAAAAAGATTTAAAGGAAAATGCAACTATGGCATTTTAGAATGGCCTCAAAAGACAAAGACATGGGAAAACAAGCTCTGGGTGCAAACCCTTTCTTGGCAGAAAAGCTGCCTGTTGTAGCACAAATGCAGAGTTCCAAATTTTAATCTTTAATGTTTCTGTGAATTTCCATTAGCAAAATAATTGCTACCTTATGCTACATGTATTCTATCAAATTGCATAGTGTCAGGGTGTGTTGGAGGTTTGCACAAACCGGATGGGACTACTGGGATATGTCCCTTGAGCTTTATTGCAGCATCAGCCTCATTACAAGGTTTGAAACAACTGAGAGATGGCAATAGCTCATGTCTTGCCAGCAGCACCAAAGAGCTCTTTGTTRCAGGGCATTTTAGAAGTTTTGCAGCCAATAGCATATTGCTAAAGCTTACAGACAATTGTTCTAGATAATTACTAAAAGCACACCTAGACCTGCTTCAAACAATGTTTGCTTTCTATGCTTTCTATTAACAATAAACAACACTCCATTATTAGCTTAAAACCTTCTACTGTCTTTCTAAGCAWATTTTTCTGCAGTCTCAAGGTCCATTCTAGGCAAGTCTAAAAAACTCCATCTATTGTTTCATGTCCTTGTTTGTTGTATTTTTGTATCTTCTCTGCTTTCAGACTTTGCAGCTGTAGCCTAGCTTTAAGTTCTCTGCTTTTTCTGGTTTTGAGGCCTGCTTTCACAGATCCTGAAARCYTTCTTACCTTTACTATYTCCCACATCAGGATGGTTTCCTTGGCACTGCATTCTGATCCTCAATACKGTTATGTGGCTCAGCAGGTCTCAGGCACTTTTTTTTCATCCTAGCTAGCCAACTTTTTCCTAAATTCCCTCACGRGCACGTGTTGGTTCAGTGCTTGGCACAGGCCAGGGTGTGTTCCTGGTAGCCACACTTTTTCAGAGGTGAAGATTGGCCCACAGCAGGGGAGTGAAGTGCTGCAGGGCACTGACCTCTAGGCGAGACAGTGGCTCTTTACTGGTCTGTGTTTGCCCAGCCCTAAGGCAGCCACCACGCCATTTGCACCCTCCTCTCTCCTTGTGCAGCAGCACAGTGAGTTGGAGCAGCTCACCAGCTCAGCTGGGCACTCACCTTTACTTATCCTTATTGCTTTTGTGAGGGTAATTTGTCAGGTAGCACTCTAAGTCATTTGACCATTACTAGCATTGCTTCAAAAGCTGAATATTGGAAAACCTGCCCCACTGCAGTTAATACAATTTTAGTGTCTTGAGCTGACCACAAGRCAGTGTCCTTGATTGCATACCAAAGGAAATATGCAGCCAACTGAAGCACAGATTTCTTAATTGAAACTCTGCTGGTTTTGTGTCTTAGATTCAGAGACTATAAACAGGTTCTCATGTAACTACAGGCCAAGCCCTCCCTTCAATCCAAGTTCACCTTATATCAAAGCTCTGGCACAAGATCTCAGTGGGCTTAGCAGGCTAAAATCACCCRCAGTGTGGACACGCCCATGACTGCCATCTGACTGCACCTTGCTCCACCATGTCAAAACAGCACTGAGTCCTGAAGGTCCCAGAGAGACCCAACAACACAGCTGAGGCTTTGCAGGTGGCTGAACTGCAGGGATCTGTGCCATCAATATGAGCACAGATGGTAATGTGGTGGGAATTTGGCCCACTTTCATCCAAATAGTATAAACAAAGCCACAAAGTCCTCACAGAACCAATTACAGTATTTAGCCATCCTCAAATAATAATTCACATTGTTGCTGAAGATCGAGTTGGGAAAMATAGGGCTSGTTCTTTTTTCTTTKGTTTGGTTTGGTTTTTTGTTTRTTTTGGTTTTGGCTTTTTGTTTTGTTTTGGGTTTTTGTTTGTTTTTAATTCATCACTTGTGAGATATGAGTTATAAAACATCATTTAAGTGAAAAGAGCACAGTTCTTTAGAAAACACAGAAGCAATTTTAGTACTCTGCACAGAAATCTTTCCTTCAATGACTGCTTAGAGCAGTTCACTTGGAACTCCACATGAGAGAATAAAATCAGACAATAAACAATGCTGACAGTGATTTTCCTATTTGAACGTCTCCCAGCTGGAATAGTGTGTTTGTGTTCTGTGATCTGCATGRGTGTCCAGATTGTTACCAAATCCCAAATTCCTTAAGTCAGGTTGCTTTCAACCCAGTGTAAAGCATATATTGTTTGGGATCTGCATTATTTCCTTCTTCTTTCTGTAATGCTATGGCTGTTCAGAGCAAAGCCTGGAGAGAATGGCTGGCAAGGTGAAGATGACTCTTGTTTTCTCAAATTAGCTCCTGCCTTGATGGACAGTATCAACACACCTTTGGGAATGCTTCAAGAACTCTCTGTGCTTCTGAGCTGTCAAGAAGTTCAAGGGGTAGAGGGTGGCATGTGAAAATTAAAGCTAATTAYGAAGAATGACATTGTTAGTGGTGAGGAGGAGTCCCTGGCATGTTTTGTAGAGATTTTTCAATGACTTCATTGCACAATTCATGTTCTTTGCACAATGAATCAGCACATTAAAAAAAAAAAAAAAGTCACACAGAAGAAACTAGTCAAAAATGTGCACTGAGAATTGTGGTGAGTTGCAGAATCAAGATTAGCTACTGAGGAAACAAACTCCTCTTTTCAGATACTGTACTCTTCCCCCCTGCAAAAATCCTGAGCAGCAGAGTCTAAAGTCCACAGCCAGTAAACAGGGGAATGTCTTAGTGCCATTCACTTCAGAAAAAATTTCTTTTAATTTCTTGGTGTTCCTTCTTGAGTGAAATTTTTGAAAACACAGGAGGTTTAGCTCCCATCTCCCACTGTAGTGTCAAGGAAGCTTTCTACCATTACAAAAACTCATTTCTGTCTGCTCTCCAAGAYTGTCGTCTACTTTCATCCACTTGCAGATGTGCACAAAGGCTGTTTTTCTGAGGCTCTYGAAGATATGATCTAGGAGAAAACCTCTTACCTGCATTTCAGATTGTGCCATCTTCTTGACCAGGCTGAGAAAGCATAAAATTGCAAAAATTATGTCTCCCACAATGTTTCATATCTTACCCTTCTTCACATCATGTATAGTCTAATTCCATGTGCAGACAGCTTCTGCCCCTAGTAAAATGTAAAATTTGTATTACTAAAATAAGATTTAGGTAAAAATCAATAATTCAGTTAATTTTATATCTGCCTGCTAATTAAATTTCACAGAACTCCTGTGAGGTAGATAATCCTCACTTTAACCTTTGGGAATGAGAAATATGAAGAAGTGATAATATCATCTCCCTCAGCTGAAGCCCTTTATTTAGAAGAATTTTAGATAGTAAAGTAATCAGCAGTTTTCAGCAGATCAGCTGTTTAGTCGTGGAACATCTTTAAAATTCTGGGAGCTGTTGGCAAATGCCAGCAGTGGATGGAACAATAGGAGCAGGTCTGTTTTGAAATGTCAATGGCTGTTGCCATTTGACTGTTTTAGCTAAACCCTAAATTGAAATAAACTAAACTAAAAAAAGTATCAAATTAAGTGGTCGAAGTCCAGAAGAATGTTTTGTTGTTTCTTCCACTTTTGTCATCAATATTGCTTAGCTACAAGATTAGATATTCACACTCCTAGAATTAGTTTTAGGGGGCCTAGGTTACCTATTTCTTATAGGATATAAGGAAAAGCTTTTTTCCCCCTGAGTGTAGTCAAACATTGGAACAAGTTGTCTAGGGAGGTTGTCAAGTCTTCATCTTTGGAAATATTCAAAACCCAGTCGGACACAGTCAAATTATGACTGAAAATCCTGAGTTGGACAGGACCCACAAGGATCATCAAGTCCATCTCCTGGCCCTGCAGTGGACCACCCTCAAGAGTCACACCATGAAAGCATTGAAAGCATTGTCAAGGGCCTGAAAGGATTGTCCAAATGCTCCTTGAACTTTGTCAGGCTGGTGCTGTGACCACTGCCCTTGGGAGCCTGTTCCAGTGCCCAAACACCCTCTGAGTGAGGAATCTTTTTCCAATATCCAACCTAAACCTCCCTGACACAACTTCAGGCCATTCCCTTGGCTCCTGTCACTGGTCACCACAGAGTAGAGATCAGTGTCTGCCCCTCCTCTTCCCCTCACCAGAAGCTGTAACTGCAGTGAGGTTTCCCCTCAGTCTCCTCCAGGCTGAACAGACCAAGTGCCCTCAGCTGCTCCTCATACAGATTCCCAACAAGGCCCTTCACCATCTTTGTAGCAGTCCTGGGCAGCCTGTTGTACTTGACTGTACTGTGAGCAGAAGGCTGCACTAGAGACCTCCAGASTCCCTTCCAACCTCAGCAATTCCATGATTTCTAGTTTRTTCTGTAGTTTTGTTAAATCCATCYCTTTTTTCCCTGACAACAYGTTGTTTTWTCTTYCTGAGAATCAGGGGACAGACYTACTGCTGAAGTCCAGTTAGGGGTCAAAAATCCTTCTTCTTTTGGATCTGGTCTGAGCAGAATCAGTACACTCAGCAGGAAGAATAGGAACAGAATCATTTAGACTGGAAATCATCTTTAAGGTCATTGAGTACAACTGTTAACTCAGCACTGGCAAGTCCACCACTAAACCATGTCTCTAAGCACCACATCTACATGTCTTTTAAATACCTCCAGGGATTGTGATTCAGCTACTTATCTGGACAGCCTGGCCCATTTTAAGCAAATTAAAACACAGTGTAAAACATATAAAAGAATAAATAAGAAGAATAATAAAAGAAGAAAAATAAGAACTCAACTCCCACAAATATGTACTGTTTCTATAAAAGGGAAATAACTTTCATGGCCATTAACTGGTCATGTGATGYTCTAGGTATTTAGCCAAAAAATTAGTAGTAAGGGGTATTTCCATGAAACATGAACTTCCAACAAAGAACAAGGATAGTGACATTTCAACTAAAGTAAGAAACTTTGTTTTTATAGGAACAAAGTTTCCAGAATACCCACTGTGAAGATGACAGTTTGGTTTCTTCTTTGGCCTGTAGAAGGTCAAACACCATCTTCTCAGTTCCCTGAATTGCATTCTGAGCAGCAGCATGTACATCAGTTTGGAGCAAAGRTRMTTCTTTCTTTATTAAGAGGCTYCACAACTTTTATCCAAACACTCTTACATAAAATCCATGAGAGTGCTTGGCCTAGGGGCTATAAATAAGCTCCCTCTTTTCAGGCAAATGCCTGATCACAAAGCCTTTTATGTAAATGGAGTCCCTCTCTCCTAACCAGCCCTACCCAGGCAATTTAGGAGTGCTTCATGAAAAGGCTGGGAGTGATAAAAAGTGGAGGAGAGCATAACAGTTTATTTATGAGCCCTAGGTCTTCCTGAGCTCTCCAAACATTATTAATTAGAAGGTGACCAAGAAAGTCTCCCTCTTCCACAGCTGTTTCATCACAGAAGGAAAAAATAAGACTACTGTTCTTTGAAAAAATCAAACAAACAAACAAACAAACAAACAAACAAAAAAAAAAAACCCACCAAACTATTTTTTTCAGAAGATGATTTTAAGATCTGGCAAGGAAATAACAGAAGGCTTTCCTGCTGCCTGTAATCAGATACAGTAAGCCCAAGAAAGGAGAATGATTTGAGATTTTTCTTTGTGCTTTACATTTTGATTGCTAACTAGATGGACCTTATGTATTCTACTTTGAAGGAACTAACTCTCCTAAATGCCTTTATGGAGAATTTAGGATCCTTCCTAAGGTTATAAAATTCACTCTCAGTTCAGCTTCATAACATGCAGTAAGTGTTAGGTACCAAATGCTTTATTAAAATTGACCCTAGATGATTAATGTAAGAGATCAAATTGAACCAGTAGAYGGACAATTGAAAGATGTCAAATTTTCTGAACCTGGTGCTGCTTACAGCAACAGTGAATGATACTTATGGAGGAGACTCATCATTCTCTGTAATAGTTGCAACCAGATCAGCAGCCAGACCTTGTCAGCCAGTTGTTCTTGCAAAAGGAAATTCATATGGTAATATGCAGTCTAASTCCTCTGTGGATAGAAACTACATATACAAGGATTCATGTTAACATCTAGAACAGAAGGAAGGCCTTTTTAGACATTTTAAATATCAGCACTCATCACTGTATGTAAGTCGATAATTAGGGTAATTATTCCAAATTAGCAGCTGCAAGCCCTGCAGATGGGAATTTCAGGGGTTGGTAACTATTGTAAGATAGAATTTCTGCAAGTTGCAAAGCCCTTTTCATATTTTGGAAGATGTATATTTAATGACCTTCATAC